>OY728589.1:0-252500 GCA_963422195.1 Carabus problematicus | reverse complement strand
CCATCTTTGTTTTTTTTTTTGTTGTTGTTTAAAACATCTTTTGTTTATTTCTACAAATGATAAATGAACGTACTGCTGTTGTTTTTTTTTTTCACTGGTAGTAATAAATAATATTTGCATTTGTTTTTTTTTTTTTGCTCGCGGAACAAGTGAATAAAAAACAAGGCTACATTGATTCAGGGACGTTTTTATTGTCTCGTGGAATTATTACTTTATAACGGTGAATATGCGGTACTTTTACTCATTAAATCAGGTGATATTTGATTATACCTGATCGAGTCTAATACAGTTCAATGCCTAAATCTATCGTTTAATTCACTGATAATGTCCGATAAATTGGTAAATTTTAAATGTAATTTTTTTAAACTTACAAATATGTTGTTTTTATTTAGTTAACCTTTTCTTTGCAGTGTTTTTTTGTTTTCGTTACAAATCGATGACGAAATAGTTAATTCGATCAATTGATCAGGCCCCTACGAGAAAAAAATTGATGTAAAACGTGATTATCTGTTTTTTATCTAACAATAAATGTTTATTTTTAAATAATATTAATATTCTGCGTTAAAAAGTTTGCGATAATTAAAATATAATAATGTAATATTAATCATTTGTATTTAATTAATGCAATTAAGTCTAATTGCGTAATGTTATGTATTTAACACGTAAATATTATTGTTTACATAACCTTTCAAATGATCTTTAAAGCATATTATATTAGGAAAACCCACAATAGTGAACATATTTATTGATCTAATTCAAGGAACTGAATCTCAGAATATTTTTTTTTTTCACGATTTCTGATAAAACTACTCTAGCATCTAAATAATCTTCAAGGGGAATTACAATCGATATTCAAAGACCTTGACTATCTCTAAACGTGCCACTAAGGTATCACAACTAATATTATGGATTCGTAAGAAATACAAATTCGAAAAAAATTGCCTAAAAAAGACGTTAGATTTAAATTTACACACATCGAAATGAAAAACCAGTTTTTTTTTTTTGCTTTATAATGTACATCAATCTCCAATTAACAGCAGCGCGGTATTCATACGAATTTACCGAATTTTTTCTGCCGATTTCGTAATTTCAAATCGATGGAAAAAGATCCAGTGGGCTGGGGTATAAAAGGTGGCTGGAAACAACGGCAGAGCATCAGTTTGTTCGAGAAACAATCTACAATCGCACACCATGGCAAAGTTAATGGTAAGTTGCAGTTTCATCTTAATTCACAAGCGAACAATATCGCATCAAACACAAATGCTTGTTGTTAGTCTGTGAATAACAACTGGTGATGCGATATTGTTTGAGTGATTGCGAAACAAAAGAAGCACGCTGAGTGAAGAACAATATCGCATCAAAAGCAAATGTAAATAATAACTCATGATGCGATATTGTTTGAGCGATTGCGAAACAAAAGAAACAAAGTTGCTTATGAAAAATTACTCTGTTAATAGCCAGCTGAGTAAAGAACAATAACGCATCAAAAACAAATGTTTGCGATATTTTATTAATAAAGAAAAGTAATCGTGATGCGATATTGTTTGAGTTACATTGTCTAACAAAAGAAGCTGGAAATAATTACGAAAAATATTTTTTTTGCAGATTTGTGCTCTCGTAGTCTGTGTGACGGCTAGTGCCGTCCTGGCCGGCGGTTATGGAGGCGGCGGCTCCGGTGGACACGGTGGCGGCGGCTCCGGTGGACATGGAGGCGGCGGTACCGGAGGCGGCTTTGGAGGCGGCAGTGGCGGTGGTGGTGGAGGTGGACACGGAGGCGGTGGCGGACTTGGAGGTGGACACGGAGGCGGTGGTGGATTCGGAGGTGGAAGCGGCGGCGGACTTGGAGGTGGAAGCGGCGGTGGACACGGAGGCGGACTTGGAGGCGGTGGCGGACATGGTGGTGGACTCGGAGGTGGAAACGGCGGAGTGAACGGAGGCGGACACGGCGGCGTGAACGGAGGCGGACACGGTGGTGGACTCGGTGGTGGCGGCGGACATGGTGGAGCTGGAGGCGGCGGTGGCTACGGAGGCGGACACTCCGCAGGCGGACACTCTGGTGGCGGTTACGGTGGTGGACATCATCACTAAACTGGACTGCTAAGAAATGTAGATAATGTCTCGAAGTTGTACATTAAAATATTTGGCATCATTGCACAAAATTCAAACAAATAAATTTTATTCTAAGTATGTACTTTGTTGTGTTTATAAACGTACCTAACCCTACCCTGCAAGTGACCCCCCCCCCCCCATAATGGATTATTAGGGGGAGGGGGAATAACATAATCAATAATATGAAGAAAAAAACATGTTTTAATTTAATATTTTATTTGTGATTCTTACAATAATAATACATTATCTTTAGAAGCTACATATATTTTATATTGCATTATGGACTATCACAAAGTACCCGACGATACTATTATATACTTAACAAGCTTATTAACAATTAATTAATGACATCTTCTGCATGACCATGGTCATCCTCTGGTTATTGTCCATACGGCAAAAGGTTCGTCAACGTCTTCGCCACCAGCGGTACGTTAAAAGTCGGCAGATTTAACACAACCAAACGCACCAGGTCAGCCCCCAAGGTGATGAGGTCGCTCACGAACGTAGGGTTGTGCAGGATCAGGTACTTCAAGTAGCTAATGCCTCTGATGATGGTCTGGATCATCATACGTTTCACCCAGAGCACGATGTTCAGCTTGGCCTGCAGGAAACGTGACACTTTGCCGAAGATGCTCTCCGCTACGACGGTCAGGAACTCCGACTGTGCTTCTATGGTATTGGGCTGGGCTCCATATTGGGGCTGAGCTCCATATTGGGCTTGGTGTGCCCAAGTCATGGAGACTACTCCCAGAATCTGAAGAAAACGCAGAATAAATATAATATTTACCAAGGCGGGACTTTCTCGCTAACAGTGTAGAAACAGCCTGTGGTACACTGTAAATCGATATAAAAGTTCACTTACCATCAATGTCACTGCTAATTTCATTTTTCCAAAATACACAAACGACACAGACCAGAATCGAAATACAAATGAATAGTTTCCAAAAACCTTTTGCTTATATATGCAAGAGAAATTTTGGAAATCACAATTATGCACCCAAAATTCAATTGAACTAATCGCCTTAAGGGTAATTGTTGTAATTAGCATTTCTAGAATTCTACACCGAAAAATGTGCAACCGCAAATCGATAGGAAATATTTTATTTTTCAATGAGTATAGTTTATCAGAACAGAATGCAGTATATTTCTTTGATATTTCATACTTAAAATTAGGTTTTTTTTTGGTGATAAATGTTCATAGTTTTATTGAGAAGTGTGGGCATTGTTATGTGTTTATTTTGTCTTCTATTATCGGTTCATCTCCTTTGCCTAGATCTTGTTCTTTCTGCAAGATTACCACTTGCTTCGGTTCTTGCTTCAATGCTTCGTTTATATTCACGATAACGGTTATAAAGAATGTCGCTAATGAGAATGTTATCAGTATAGAAAGTGCAACAACCAATTCCACGCCAGTCCAGAATATATCAGCAATATGTTCATTTTGACAAAGCCTGACCAGCACGTCAAAATATTGCAACAATACCTACAAAGAAACGTGCACTTTTATACAGAATTATTAACGTATAATACACAATATACCTCTACAATAATATCAAACTTTAAATTCATAAATTTCATCGAAACCAGTGACAATTTTTCATTTGTACTCCGAACGAATGATTCTCTGGAAAATACAGTCTCATTATAAGCAGCTTAAACTATTACAATCCATTTACAATTTAGCGTGTAGCATTGTGGAAATTCCAGGAAACTAATTACGCAAAAATTTTAACTGAATGCTTTCATTTTGACAAGCATAACGGCATCATTTGTTTTCCATGGATAACTATTGAATTTACATTGCATTTTTCTTATGTTTATAATAAAATTTTGCCAAGGAAAGCTTTGAAAATATTGGCTGTTGTCTTAATTCCCAATAATTTTTAATTAATAGTGTAACACTGTAAGCGAAAATGTCTTAGTTTTGTGTGGGACTTAACATAGATTTTTTTTGTTTTGACGGCCTGTCTATTTGATTTGCTAATTTCACAGTTATTGATTAGTGTACTATCCAGCATATGTATACACTCGTATTTGTAACAGAGAATGAATTTTTTAAACTTGATTCACCAAGAAGTTGGTCATCGTTTAGCACCAGGAGTTACCGGTAGTAACCAGTAAATGTTCGTATATGTATGTGTGATCTTGAACTTGTAAAACGTCATATTTACATGCTAAAGTCTGTGAATAACATCGGTACAAAACGAAATAAGCATCATTATATTCTGTTACGCTTTAAATAAATACCAATTGTACCATTTCCCAGCAAATATACACATCAGGCTTGATTTTTGTAAACAATTTGTCAACAATCTACTCTTTATTTGTTAGCATTTGTTAGTGTACGATAATAATATTACGATATTTGCATCGAATAATATTTTTTTACACTTTCATTACTACACATTGATTTATTAATAAATACTATTAGTTATTACCCATTTCCTGTACTTTCAAACACCTTGGTTTTTTTGTAGCCTATCTGTGATTACATCTATAGTACACATATAAACATTACTCATTGAATATAAAACTATAATTACGTGTATTTTATAACAATAATGAATGCTTTGTTTTTTACCTTCAAATGAATATGTATTAATTTATCTTGTCTAAATCGAGCTACCCTTGATGTTCCCCTTTCCCCATCAGGGGGAGCCACTGTATAGCGTAGTTTCCCCTCTTCAATATTTATAAAAAAATTACAAAAAATATACAAATACATTCAGCTTTTATTTAAACATCAACTTCAATGTAATCATGAACCAAATACTGTAGAATCCGCTTATAGTGTACTTAAAAGAACCAGGAATTTGGTCCACTATAGGCGAGTGTACACTTACGAAAGTAATTTAGTGTGATATATGTATTTAGTAGCGAAATATGTTCATTATACACGAATTTCCACTATATGCGAATTCATTATAAGTGTATTCTACTGTATTTCTAACAATGTGTCAATGTATTACTAACTATACATGCTAAAAACTAAACTAATCGTCTTAGGAATCGCGGAAAACTATTTCATTTATGAATCGTGAATTATTCTACAAAATATTTTTACTCATTCCAGTTGCTCAGTACGTTTTTCACAATGTTTTCTCAACTATCAACGTTGATTATTCATCTGGCTTGCGTGGAATACAAAGGTTCTAAGTGATAACGTCAATACGGATGACTTGTGCGAAGAAATATTCTTCTTCAAGGTGTATATATACCACAGATACAATGTGAAACAGTTAAATTGTCCTACAGAATAGACCCAAATACACCTCCCAGAGAGCTCTTGTCCACTCACACCCGTTCAACTTCAAGAAATCATGCAATTTTACTTGGTAAGTCATTGCAAAGCATAATTTTTTTAACAGAATTTAATATTTTTCAATTTATTTTAAGGCAACATTTTTGCTGATCGCAACAACCACGGCTGCGCCAACAATAGAACCGAAAACAGAAGCGAATCAACAACCTGCAACAACAGCTGTTAAACAAAAGACAGCACGACAATTGCCGCTCGACAATTTGAGTTACATTATCGTAACACCCCTGGAAACATCTGAACTGCATCAAGATCAGTTGGCGTTGGACGAATCGGGCGAAACAATTGACACCGACGTGATTGTTGACAGACAAAATGGCGGCGGCGAGATGATGCACACTGCTGAAAATCTAGTCTTCAGGCCATTGTTTTCGTACAGAAAACTGCAGGAGAAACGCAAACGTCTTTACGGATCAAAGCGACCTGCGACAAACAGTCCGAACACAGTGCGACGCAATTCATATGTTTATTCTAGACCTTATTATTACCCTACTGGATACTACTACCCGTACTAAAAACATCACCGCGCTGATTGCACTAGCCGAGCTGAAAACATTGACGAGATTATTTTTTTACAGAATTTTACATGACAAATGTTTTATACGTATGTATTTATTGCTGTAGTAAATTATTAATACTTTTTTTAAATATTATAACGTGTATTTTGTATGATTTATTAATAAAAAAAATTCGTATGAAATTGTATTTTTGTGATTATTTTTAACAGCATATTCAGTTACTAATTAAACTGACCTTGGCTTTGTGTTAATTAACGTATATGTGGAATCTACAAGGTAGTAAACTCGGATATAGTGTACCTCGCCTATAATGAACATATCTCCCAAATAAATACATAACATAGTAAGTACTTTCATTATAGTGTACACTCGCTTATAGCGAACCAAATCCGTAGTCCTTTAAGGTTCACTATAACCGGAATACACTATATACTGCGTACTAGCGGCGTTACTAAAGATTACTATATTATTCTACCTAAATTTAACACTATTACTATACAAATTGCATATTTTTCTAGTATTCTTATAGCCACAGCGTCACATTTAGTAGCCCTTAGCAGTACCGTTACTATCCAGCCTTAAATAGCACTTAATTTTAATATTTAAAAAATATATTACAAAATAAAAAAAATATATATTATATAAAAAAAAATTTATTTCATAAATTCATACAAATACAGTAATAATGAACACATACATACACAAATCAATATAAATAATTATTTACAAAACAAAAACAAAAAATATCGAAAAAACCCCTATTTTCTACAGTGTGACCTCAAAGTGACCGTGATTTACACCCGGTGCAAGGGCGGGTCACTTTCGGGTCACCTTTCAGAATACATTTAGCTGACGTAACCGTCTGCGTTGAGCGTTCTGTTGTCGGTAAACGAACAGCGGTCGAAATACCGTATTAGCTGCTGTGTCTAAGTCTTCGGCGTCATCTTCGTAGTTTATGGACCGTTTGGCAACAATGTCACCTGGACTACGCATCACTGCCTTCAGGAAGATCCCGTAGAAGTCCAGAGGTTCATCGTGAGCGCCTGCAGATGTGGAAGAAACCTCCGAAGTGAATGCTAAAGCTTTGGATTGAAATTCTGTCGAAGTTTCAACTGAAGATATATCTGTTGTAGTGGTAAATTCAATGTTATCTTCAGTATTCGATCTTTGGCTTGGATTGCGAAGAGCTACAAGACTATCTTCAGCAAGACCTGGTGTTGTAACGTCATCTTCAGAGCTTCTTCTCGCTCTGTTAGCTTCCAAAAGGACAGCTTCCCCGTCTTGAAGAATAATATTTCGTTGTTCCGTCATCATAACCAAGGATAATACAATTGCAAATATATTTGCGTGCTTAGTCTGTAAAACAGAACGCAATATTTCAATAAAGTACCAAAATTTTACCCTAGGAAAATACCGTTTTTTCGTAAATATATTCAACTTACCATATTTTTGCACAACACCTTTCAACAACAGAATATCGTACTATAAAACAAGAGAATAATGTTAGCTCAGCTCACTGTGATCTGTAGTTCTTCTGTCAGTGGTATTGATTGTGTTTTGTGTTGTTGATGTTCACATGTTTATATATGAATACGCCACCGGCTACTTTGATCTACATTGACGTACATGCTAATTGGTCGCCTTGTATAACCGATCGCGTTCCGTTTCTGTGAATTGAATCGGTAAACGTTACCGTTAATCGTTGGTTAAACAGACCGGAGTACCATTGACGTAAATTGCGGAAGGTAAACATAAATAATACAATAATAACACACACACATTTGTACAAATATATAAAAATTGTGATAATTTCTGAACAACGCATTTTAGAGCAAAAGTGTAAATGAAAAAAGTTGTTCAGAATCGAAAACTGCATAGTATGATGCCATATTCAGTGCTCTGATATGTTTCTACAACGAGTAAATCAATTTTGAAACCGGTGCATTTTAATTTAGACAGATCAGGAGGTCGTGAAACAAAACCGCTATGTTTTGATTATTTGTTGTTGTAACTAACAGCAAATACATGCAATTTTTGTTCCATGGCCTGTCCTGATCCTGTCGTCAAAATGCAACATTTCAAACTTGAATTACTCGATATAGAAAATTATTTGAGCACTGAATATGGCATCATATTATGCAGTTTTCTATTCCAAGCAACTTTTTCCTTTACACTTTTGCTCTAAAATGCGTTGTTCAGCCCGTAATCATGATTTTTCTATATTTCCATGTCTATTCCGTATGTTCCAGATTTCTTGGGACACCCGGTATATACATAGATATCAGAATATTGACCCTTTCCTGTCCGAAAACAACGTATTTTGTGCAAATAATTAATTTTACCATTAGACAACCTGCTCAACACTAGTGTATTGTTGGTTGCAAACCTATACGGGGAATTTTATTGGGTTATAATAAGTTTGATTGCCAAAAAACCTACAACTTATAACCGAAACAAACCATAATATGGTATTAGTAAGTTATGCTAGTCATCTCACATCATGCATGTGAATCATACATCACTAATTTTCACATACGATAGAGAAATTTTCAAGAAAATCACATGATATGTTAATTGAATATGACAACAGAAGGTCTTATTCGAAGTCTGTTGTTCACTTGTTTTGTTCTAGAACCAAACATATGCCACTTAGTCATACAAAGTCAACTATGATCTGCATCTTTTTTTAAGAACTAAATATTTTGTTCCCGCCCCTGTATTTTTAGTCTCCAAAGAGCCTAGACAAAAATTACGCAGCCTACTTTGCACAGTACTATAAAATTTATTGCGTGATTTTCAAATCAATATTCTTTTAATAATACGTTCAGTCAACAAACGCAAATATTTAACATATACATGCGATAACTTAATAAATGTTATTCATTTACCGAATTCTGAAGGTAATATTGATTATTTCAATTGACAAATCACACTTGAAAAAGATTGTTTTGACATGAGGAAAACAGAAAACAAATAAAATATATATATATTTAAAAATACGTTTTTATTGTGTACAAAATGAATTATTTTATTTTTTGTCGTATACAATGGATGATATGAATGTTACATTTGAATAAATGTCAAATGTTTTATAAATTGTTTGTTGTAGAATTTTGGTCAATAAATTACTTCCACAAATTTTCCCAAATTTTGTAGGGAAATTCTATGTAATTTCGAGATGAAACACCGAAAAAAATACGGTTACTTAGCCCCAGTAACCGTAACCGCCTCGATATCCACCATATCCGCCCCATCCGCCGTATCCGCGTCCGTATCCGTGGTGGCGCCATCCGCCTCCGTAATACGGACGGTATCCGCCCCATCCACCATAACCTCCGCCCCAGCCTCCGTAGCCTCTCCAGAAGGAATTCGCAGTCTCCAGGTCACCTTCAGCGGGATTCGCGTCCGGGCCAGCGGCCAAATCACCTTCGAGCGGTGCCCCACCCTCTACAGCGGCCTGTACACCAGCTTGTTGCTCTGCACCAGCTTCCAGAGGAATATTAGGAAGCAGAATGGCTGGTTGAATCTGCTGATCACGATCACCAGGTACGTAGATCGGTTCTGAAGGTTGTTTCACCGTCGCCGGTTGGATCTGAAGCTCTGCAGAGACTTGGGCAGGCACAGCAGGCACCTGGAGAGCATCTTCAGTGGGTGCGGCCCACGTGGTCAGACTTAAAGCTAGTATACACCAAATCTGTAGGTTGAAATGCATGTATTATTATATTTAAATGCTAACATTTATAATCTAACAATATAGTAAGTATCTTACGCTGAAAAATCGCGTAATATGAATTAGATTTATTGCGAGGTACAGTTAAGCGAGCTCCTTACTGTCTAAAATCAAACTAGCCTTAAGGAAGATCTTCTAACAATAAAGAATTGCATTGTTACACTGTTAAATCTAAATATACTGGATAGCTACACTATAAAACTAAAACTGTATATGTTTGAGGTAAAAAAAAAAGACTTACTGTGCTTGTGGTAGCCATCTTCAGAGGCGTATGTACGAGTGTGAGATCTGCCACCAGACAACTGTGATCCTGCAGACGGCTGTTGAGATATTTATATATCTTCACACACACATACACACACGTACACATATGCACACGAGCAGAGAGACACTCGAGACCAGAGACCCAGGGTGATGACCGCGTCTAGTTTGGTCAAGGGCACACACACACGAACATACACACACATACATACACGTACATACGTACATACATACGTACAAGTACCCGTATATATTCTATATACACTTCACTTTCAATATACCGATTATTATCGTATAAAATCCAGCATACAAAATGGATTTACACGGTACACAAAGACATCTGCGCAGTGAATATGGCGTCATACTATGCAGTTTTTAATTCTGAACAACTTTTTTCATCTGCACTTTTGCTCTAAAATGCGTTGTTCAGCCCGTAATCATGGGTTTTCTATATTCAGATGTTAATTTCCTATGTTCAGGGAGTCACCTGGTCTAAAATGTAATATTAATCTTTGTTATTGAGCATCGTATTCGCTCATTTTGAGCTGAACCATATATAGGAGTATTATTTGCGCAAGGTCATTTGCAAAAGATGTATAATGAATTTCACAAAAGGCTGATTTTAAGGTCAACAAGGAAGACACAAAGAATCGTGGTGCAGTAATAGTTGACACTTGAACAAATCTAGTGTACAATACATATATTGTTCACGATGGTTCGACATTGTTGTTTACACGAATGTTATTGTTTTTGTTGCTTAACGTATCGTCCAAGTCTCCCGAATGTGTAACAACATATTTGTATGACGATAACAATCATGCAGACGATGAGGAGAAGTCTGTTGGTATGAAGAAATGTATATAGATGATTATTTTACACAAGGTTAACATTTCGTAATGGGCCATCCATATGTGACTAAAGATACTAATATATATATATATATATATATATATATATATATATATATATATATATATATATATATATATATATACAATGCAAGCAGTGCAGCTTACTAGATTTGAAACTAACATAATCTTATAAAAATTATATTGAAAGTTATAGTAATAAATATGCTAATTTGTAGACAAGATATTGAAGAAACAGGAATTTATGTTATCATTACCGCCATTTTGAGCCTCTATACCTGCTGAGCCATGCATATTATTAGTAATTTTCGATAAATTTGTTTATGTAAACATAACGTTTAATATGAACAGAGAAAATATCGGAAAGATCAATGCTGGATCAAGACACGTTAGGTTGTATTTTCTAAAATAAATATACACAAGAATCCATTGAATAGTGAACTCGTATATAGTGTACACTCTTGAAGGCACCAGTTCACTATAAACGTAGTAGTTCCTAGACGTTCACAAAAGAAATTTAGTAAAAATTGATAACACAAAAACTGTAAAAAAAAAGGCTGTTGCTTATGTATTGTCCAAATTGGTGGGTTTTCCATGAAAATAAAACAATATTTTCTCATAAATAGTTAATAATAGTCCCGGGGGATATAATAGGTTTATAACGTCTTGTTATTGAAAGATACGTCTCACGAAATAATCATCTTCGCCGAATTTTTCTTTTTTTTTTGCAAGAATTAAGCGAAAATACAGGCATGGACGTAGATCAAGGGGCACTCTTACCTAAAAAATATATCAAATTTAGCTTAATGCTAAAAAAAAATGGAGATGATTTGAATGCTACGTCAGAATAGTCCCCTGATTGATTAAAATCTGTCATTAAACTTTATTATTGCGTACTTTAAACTGAATAGACGTTACTTACACTAGAATTTTAGAACGAATTCTGCTGTAAAATCGTTCTGAATGAGAGAGTTTAGTATTTGTCATACCATTCAGCTAAAAATATGATAAGAAAACACGTCAACAGGAAAAAAAAAATGCAGGCTGACTTGCAAGTTTTCCAGTGTTAGTATTTACAAAAACATGATTCAGTCTTCACCAATTAACGGTGATAATGGAGGTACACAGTGAATTACACACGATTGGCAAATATGCCAATGCTATAGAGACGGGTATTCACATATATTTAATAATTAATACCAACAATGCTAGTGAAAAATATAAATAGGTACATTTAGTGCAATCCGCATGTAGTAAACTTCAAAGGACCACGAATTTGGTGGTGCACGAGGACTATCGGGCATTAGAACTATGGCATACAGTTTCGTTGCGTAACCATGTATTAAAATCTCTAGCAGATTTTCATTGATTATTCCGAGTTATTCATCGATTAACCTTTACTAACTCTTCTCGCATGTAAATACGAGTATAAAATAACTTATTTTACTGTAAATGACTACTGGTAAATGCATGTTAATAGACATATTTGTATGCCAACTGCAACACCAACATAAGATAAAACAAATACGACTTTGTATCTGCATTTTTCGAAACATCACCCAGTTGTTTTGCCACTAACGGGCCCTCCAATGCCGTCCAGTCTGGCTTCCACGGCGCGGGGGTTACCTGCGAGTGCCCTTGATCCAGTGACGTACGTGCGAAACATCATTGGCGCACGTGACAAGGTTTACAAAATGCTTTATTAATAATTTTTTTGTAATAATAAGTATGTAGGTAGTGACGGAAATATTTGAGAGCTGTTGCAATAATGCATTACGCAGAGTAGTTTTTTTTTCTAGAAATATCGTAAAACAAATATTAATTTAAATAGACTCATTGCCTTTCCTTGTCAACTGACCACAATTTTCAGACTCTGTACTCTTACTAATTAGCTTTTAATTCATCCAGGAATTCACAATGACGCAGAATGAATCACAAGTTTTATATAAAAAAAAAAACGTAAATTTAATTTTCGTTAATTACAACATCAACTAATCAAAACATGACCTGCTAATCTGTCTAAATTAAAATGCAATATTTCAAAATTGATTTACGCATTATAGAAACATATTTGGGCACTGAATAAGACATCATCCTATGCAGTTTTTAATTCTGAACAACTTTTTTCATTTATACTTTTGCTCTAAAATGCGTTGTTCGGCCTGTAATCAGGATTTTTCTATATTTACATGTTAGGTTTCTTGGGACACCCGGTATATATATATATATATATATATATATATATATATATATAATGCACATAAATTAATAGTTTGAAACATATTATAAAGATTTTATACAAGGTATAATTTTCTCAAATAATATGTAAATTTCTCTTAAGAAACTCATATGCAAATTACAGTGTACTTTACGAATTTAGGAGAAAAAATATGTTCTCCTTCAGAAGTGCATATAATTGTTTGTAATTTTGTTAAAATTCCCTGGCAATTCCTATAAATTACGTGTTTTTATGTAATTTTAAACATGATTTTCTATTAAATATAATTCTCTACAACATTTATTTTGAAATATGTTTGGTCTAAAATAATTTGGGTATATATTATACCTGTATATTTTATTTATTGAACGTCAAATATTACCTAGTTTACAAAAATTATTCGAAAATAATTCTATTCTTTGGTAATATTAAATACGATAATAATTCATGTTTAAATTCATCATCGAAAAAAATGCCCTCTTCTAGAATCAAATTCAGGCAACAAAAACAGGAAAACACATTTTCAAATATGTCAAAATAATTACGATTTTTAATGCCCTGTATCCGCTGACAGATCAAGTAGGCTCGAACAATACAACAATGACAAAAGCCCATCAACTACCAGGCTATAAATAGGAAAAACAAATGCCCGATTCAACAATAGAACACAACATGTTAGCGTCGTCGGTGTTTGTCATTTGTTTCTGCGTATTCCTCGCAGAGGCCAACAAGATCGGCCTACTTGATCGCTCGCATGAAGATCGACCAACTTTGTCATTGAAGACGGAAATTTTAAAATTCAAAACTTCCGAATGCGGCGATTCAAGTTCAGAGGAGAGTTACGAAAAATCGAAGAGGAAGAAAGACAGTGATGAATCGGACAGCAGTCAGAGCGAAGAAGACAAGAAGAAGAGACGAAGAAATAAGAATAACACTTCAAGAAATAACAGACATCACAATAATGAAGAGTAAAGCACACTAATTGATAAAAAATTACGAAAGAATTAAAAAAAATCTGTTATTTTTCAGTTCCAATTCAGGTGATTATGAAAGCCAGCGGTACAATTATGGTCAGTCCGGACCTGGAGAAGACCCTAGGCGCTCTTCAGGGCACAATATGTACCAGCAACCCCAGTACCAGGACCCATATGCGCCCAGAAACGTGGGCCGACCCAACAATGGGCCTTATTCTTCAAGAGGAGGTCTTCCATACCCAAATCTGGAGCAAGATCCCTACCAGAGACCTGGAGGACCTCGCCCCTATGGAGGTAGACCCGAGATATCGTACCCAAACCGCGGTACGGGGTCGTATCCGTATCAGAATGGCCAAGAGACGTTTCCGAACAACCGAGATCAATATTCTGGACCACGGGATCCGTATCAAAATCGCCGAGATTCCAGGGAAGATGCTAGAAATTCACACCACGGAGGAGGACACTCCGGCAGAGACAGCCAAAGACACGGCAGTAAGCGAAAATCCAACAAAAAAACCACGAAAAATGATTCAGATGAAGAGGTAACAAGAGTTGTGTTATAATCTAGTGATCGTTGAACAGCTGAATCTGTCTTTTGTTTTTTGTTTTGTTCACAGTGCGTTAGTCAATGCATCTTTAACAATATGGATATCGTAAGTGTAGATCTAGGCATGCTATGGTGACAATATCGCAGCGCAATCTTGTTTATTAATAAACAAATGCCGAGTAACGTTGATGCGGCATGCTAGGGTAACAATATAGCAACGCAAACTTGTTTATTTATAAACAAATGCAGACCAACGTTGGTGCGATACATCTAGGCATGCTATGGTGACAATATCGCAACGCAATCTTGTTTATTAATAAACAAATGCCTAGTAACGTTGATGAGACATGCGCTGGTGACAATATCGCAGCGCAATCTTGTTTATTAATAAACAAATGCCGAGTAACGTTGATGAGACATGCTAGGGTAACAATATCGCAACGCAAACTTGTTTATTAATAAACAAATGCAAGCTCACGTTGATGCGATAGATCTAGGCATGCGCTGGTGACAATATCGCAACGCAATTTTGTTTATTAATAACAACAAATGCAGGCGAACGTTGATGCGATGTTGTTTCAGATGGAAGACGATGGAATTCCCTCGGAATCCGCAATGATCAAGTGGGCGCAGGAGAAAATAAAAAACGACAGATTAAAAAGTGCAGCCGTTAGGGAAATTCGTAAATGTTTCGGGACACTCGCCTCGTCGGGTAATTATTTACGACTCTTGAGCTAATAAAGCTTGTAGAAATAAACAAAAGCTCATTAAATCATGGATTACAGACGGTGATAATAGCTGTCAATTCTCGAAATCACTCGCCTCTTGTCTGAAATTGGACCTTGACGAAAATTGATGAGTGCATGTTCTGGATCAAGCGTGCCGTTCAACAATAGCGCAATCAGAAGTGAAACAAATAAGCAGCGCTCTTGAAATAATATGTTTAATAAAGAATTATTTTATAAAAACATTGTTCAGTGTTTGAAATATAGCAATGGATTTGATAATTTCGTATTCCAAATGCATAACACACAATCGATAGATCCTATTGTTTACATTAATATTATATTAGCAAACTATGCAATAAAAAAACGCATTAAATTATTATTATTTAATCCAAGGCTAACACTATTTAATAGTGCAATATATTTCTCTACATTTATGTATACCGGGTGTTCATATTGGAACATTAAATATGACATTATAGCATGTAGTTTTTAATTCTGAACAATTTTTTTATTTACACTTTTGCTCTAATCATGATTTTTATATATTTACATGTTAATTCCCTATGTCCCAAATTTCTTGGGACACCCGGTATGTATATTTATGTAAAGAATTACGTGTAATATAAAAATATAGTTCAATTTTCTATACCTGATAAACGTA
This sequence comes from Carabus problematicus, assembly GCA_963422195.1. Classification (NCBI taxonomy): domain Eukaryota; kingdom Metazoa; phylum Arthropoda; class Insecta; order Coleoptera; family Carabidae; genus Carabus; species Carabus problematicus. The sequence continues at coordinate 236,566 of OY728589.1, read as the reverse complement.
ATACAATTTTTAATCAAAATTTGAATCTTTTAAATACAATAAAACTTGTAAAAAAGTATAAGAATTTGACTAAATCACATACAGAATTAGTCATTTAGTATTAAATGTTAATCGGTCTGAAGAAAAAACAAGCAAGGTTTCAATAAACATCAACAGTTATCTTCCGTACAGCCAGTATAACACTTCAAGTTGAGTTCAGCAAGATCCCAATGGTTACTATGATTACGCTACGCATGTTGAACAATTTCGAATCGACGATACGCACTTGTTTAAATATAAAACAAACATTATGATTTTGTTTTGTTTTCACCAGTATTCATATCAAACAACGCACTCTTTGGCGAAAACAAATGACAAACTACCGCCGACCTTGAACTTATCGATGTTTACGAAACAAATGAAGAGTTTGCGGTAAAACAAAATATAATCGCGAGTATAAAATATGAGCATCTTTGAACATTTATGACGGAAAATTCTATTTGTTTATATTTTAACGTATTTAGATGCTAATTATTAGTAATATACATTGTATAAAAGAATAGCAATAAATTTGATTTATATTTCATGTAGAATTTTTTCTAAGTTATGTATGTATGCATGTAAATGTGAGGTTAACTGAAATTATCTGCTATTATATAAATGAGTTTTTATGCTATCATCGTAATTATCCACACACAAAAAAGCAGTTCCCTGACCGGTTATCGATCCCAGCACTGGTAGAATATTTTTAGAATAGTTTTTTTTTTTTATTCGTCTATTGCAAAAACTCATACAGTACATTCACATCTGAATACTAACAGCTGCTAAATTTTCCTAACCTAACTTTGACACTATTACTATACGAATGGTACAAAAATGGACAATTTTCTTTAGTAACAGTGTCAAATTTGGGGAAAATCATTTAGTAGCGTCGTTAGGATCGATCTGCGAAGCGCAGAATCGTTGCCTGCGGTGTCATACGACCCGCCCGATGACTGATTTTGGTTGTGCAAATATCATTTGTGATATGCAATTATATTAAAGATGGAATACATGTTCACTGATAACGATAATTACTGTACCTACCTATTAGGCCACGCATTGGCACCTGTAATGCAGGTGAGAAGGTCCACAGTACGTGTATAAATACAATGACACTTGCAGCAATGTCAATTCAGTTGGTTAATTGTTCCGTACTAAAACATTAAACATTATTTGCGACTGCCGTTCTACATCATGAAGACTGCTGTGAGTGTTGATTCGCTTATATTTCCATATTGCTCGTACATTGTTTCCTAGTTTTATTCTAAAATATTCGCATGAAACAACGAATTTATGAAGAAAAACTAAATTTAAGTAAAAAAGTCGCGTTTGCAAATACAGTTACGGCAATATTGACCGCGTACGTATACGGGCACCTTTAAATAAAGCCCCTATGAGCTGTCAAAATAACACGAACTTTGATAATGCATTAGATATGCGCAATTTTGTAAGAAAATTTTCAACTAAAATAACAATAATATTCTAGCCATGGAAAATGGTGCATGTTAGGGGTATTTTACCCCCTTTAAGGATAAGAAAAGAATGGTAAATATTGATTTTAATATATGTTTTTACTTGCAGACGATTTTTCTCGTTGGATTGATATTAATGACAGTTTATGAAGTAAATGGTAAAGCACTGTTTGGTATTGATGTGGGTTTTCCCATACCGGGTATACCAGCACCCCCACAGATACCCGCAATACCCCAGATACCCCAGATACCCGGCTATGGGTAAGTTAGAACCAAAATACATAAACCATGTACAAATAGTCGATATAATTGCATCAATACTGATATTTTTACCTTACAAGATGCAACTACAGGGTCATTTCACAGTCAGGCATGTGCTTAACGCTCACTCATACAACGCTCATTCGTAATAACGCGCTTTTTCCGCAAACCCCCTTCGAAAAAAAATTTTTACATTTACGATAATTCCTTATAAGGCGCCTAATAGACACAATTATGGAAATTATGGATTAATTTATAGAAAAATGCTTCGTATAACACTATATTTCGGTTAGCGCTGAAACTTATTGAAATGTATTTTCCTGAATTTAGTTTTTTTTAGGCCCGGTACAACTGAAAAACTGGATACCAACAAATCAGGGGAGGTAGAGGATATGGAAAAGTCCGAATCACTCGTGCTAGGCTACTATCCATACTATTATGGATGGCCCTACTATGGATACCGATATCCGTACAGTATTTATGGATAACAAAAAATATTTACGTCAAAACTTCAACATAGACCACCCACACGACACGAATGTAAAGCGTGAAACACCACGAAATTAACCAAATATTTCTTTAACTTTGTATTATTCCAAATAAAACACACATTGTTTACTGTTATAAGCTGCATAATTTATTTAAAATTTCACTGTCATTTCATTTAAAACATTTATTTTACAGAACACATTGCTAAAAATAGTGTGCTAAAGTCAATCATTTGTTTGTTGTTTCGAACGTCATTGTTTTGTTGAATGTGGTCGTACCATCTAGATAAATTCAGGTACCGCTCTTTCTCGAGATACAACAGATGTTCCATTGCACTTTGCAACGAATAATAAATAGCAACATCGGCAATTGTTAACGCGTTACCAACGAAATGGGTACGCGATAATAGTATATCATTTAGTTCCTGTGAAAATTTAGTTATCAATGCGTATTTTACAGCGCAATAGTTTAATAAAAGATCGTACCTGTAAGATTTGACAGTTCGTGTTCTGACATGCATATGTCATACAATATTCCAACCATTGACGTACTTCAGCCTCTTCTTCTGCATCAGAGCCCAGTAATTGTGCCCTAGACTGCTCGATTAGGGTTAAAATAATATTAACAAAGCCTGTTAACAATGTATTATTCACATTGCATGTTGGCAGCTGTAAAAGTAAGGTTAGAATTCGAATATTCGCTAAATAATATATGTGTGGAAATACCTTTTCACTGTTTAGTGCTAACTTGCTGACGGGAACTTTTAGATAATTGGAAATTTGATTTAAACTAGCTAATGTACTTGTCGACATGTTTATTACAAATGTGTAATAGAAGACGCGTCGAACTGTCAAACGAGTGCTCTGAAGTTAGCAGAGTAAAGCAGTGGCACACAACCCGTGGTTCTCGAGCAAAAATTGAATTGTCAAAAAAATGCACTAAAAAATTATTGCCGATGTCAAATGTACGTAGTTAGAATTTAAAGCAATTTTTTAAGTATTTCAATGGTAGTTAAACCATAAGGAGAATGTGTATGTGTGAAAATATAAATAAAATAAATTAAAACCAAAACTCTTCGTTTTATTATTTATTACAGCAACCTTCTTTCTGTCTACATTCCCACTCGATCGTCCTCTAACCTCACTAAATTACCATCTTACATTGTGCTGTCACACGGAGGACATCTTAACATCTGTCAGCCTCGTCTTGTCGTGCGTTAAATCCATGTTTGTATTCCTCAACGATCGTAATTCGACAATATTTCATTTTCTCTGTCAATCAATCATATTTCATTCCGCCACAATGGTGCCTGGACGATTTTCCAAGCTTTTCCAGTGGAAATATTCGACGGGGTAGGCAAGAAATAATACAAGTGTCAACATAAAAAAATATATTTAATAATGCGGCGCTCATATCGATCACATGGAAACTACGTCTAATTTTGATTCAAACAATGTGTAAACTAGAATCTTAGGTTATGTAAAGCGAGCGGCCCCCTTTGTATTAGGGGGGGGGGGGGGGGGGCGCAGCCCTAGAACCCGTTGAATGACGTGACGCAGTGAGCCGATCGTAACAAATATAATTAATAAAATTAATTATTATTTTTTTAGAACAAAAATCTTACACAAGAATATATCTCTCCATGCGGAGTGGCCCTGTTTTGCCGGGGCCCCCTCGGGGTGCCCCTTGGGGGGCGGGGCCTGACACGTGGCATTATATAACAACTACATATTATTATTTATACTTTTTTGATTTAAATCGACGGTCAATGGCGTCCGAATGAATATATTTGATTAATAAACGTCTAAATTAGTGTTAAAAACACACACACGCACAAACACATGCTATATATATATATATATATATATATATATATATATATATATATATATATATATATATATATATATATATATATATAAACGGGAATTTTAAAAATTTTTTTGTAATATTTTTTGTTTGAATTAAGCAAAATATAACTGACCCCTGGCGCATTCTTAGCGCCGATACTACTGAGAGTTACTAAGTCCGCTACTAAGATTCTGTGTACGTTTGTATAGTGTGCATTAGTAAAATAAACTGTCAGTTAGTAATTCGTTAGTATCGGCGACTGAGAATCGCCAGGCAAATGTGTGTTGTTTGAATGTTGTGAGATGAATTATTGTCCAAATACACGACGATAACTAGTGTCCACTACACTTGGGGGGCACCTGGGGCCCCTCGGTGGATACGCCCTGGTACCTGCGCCTCCACGACGGACCTGGAGCGGGCGTTCTACTGGTAGTTCGGGTTATACGCGGCCTGTTTTGCATAAACCTCGTTCGTCACGGCCTCGTTGTAGGACGGGGGCAGCTGTGTCGGGGGCGGTTGGGGGTAGGGGGGCACAGGCGACGAATAAGGCCCCGGCGGGCCTGGGGGTTGTGGCATAGTGGGGTAGGGCGCACCGCCCGGCATGGGCATAGCACCTAAACATTGAGAACACACATTCAACAACGCACATTTCACACTTAACTGTGGGTTTAAATCAAAACAAATACGTTAATTAAACAATTAATATGCTAATCGTGTAGTGCAGACCGTCTACCATGCGTAATCCAAGACTAGATTTAATTTATTCCAAGGTTAGATTATTACAAAACACAAAATAATGTTAGGAATACTAATGGTTTTTTGTTTAGGGGTTCATAAAATATTCTTACTAACCGCCAGTTGGCATTGGCATCGGCATCGGGTGATATCCGAGATGCGCTTGCATAAAATAAGATACAAGTTAAGGGGGCGAGCAGATTTTTACAAATAGATAATATTAGTAATGCTTACCTGAACCAGCTATAGGATACGGAGTTGCTGCTGAAGGATACGGCGTGGTTGTAGGCGGATACGGCGAGGTTGTCGGCGGATACGGCGTTGTTGGCGGATATGCAGCGTGCGGAGCGAAACCAGCTATCGGAGGCACTTCACCAGGTTGTGTAGGGTACGGCACCATCGTATTAGTAGTGTACGTGTACGTGGAGGTCACCGGCGGCTGATTACCCTCTGTAGAAGAGCACAAAAACAAACATTTCACACACCACATCACGAGATATAAACATACAATTGAATTACACACTGTATTTGTAGGTTAAAAATATCATAAAATAACACTTGCTACACCGAATTAAACACATATTGAAACAAATACGAAAGGCAACGGGTCAGATAGCGATAAGATAACGCAAGACAAACACACGAATGGACTGATAAGAATGGCGCAATATGTCAAAAAATTCCGAACGTATTCTGAAGGTTTCACATTATTAGAAACAGGATGTACTGACCTCCATACACTACTCCTTGTTTGTTCTTCTTACAACAGTATCCGCACAATGAGAATATAAGGAAAAGCACAATAAACATAAACACTAACAGTATAATATCCATCCTGAAACAGAATCACACAGACTTTAATCCAGACCAACAATTACGTATGTCATTTTAACCAAAATACCTGATTTCAAATTCTGCCAAACTTCTGTAAACTGAATGATGATGTCTCACACTTTATGAATAATTTTCACGGTTTACAATAAACACATTACGGAGTATTTAGGAGGTGGTATTTTAATCGAAATATACTATTTTTTATTTGTGCCCAAAACAGTTCACTAGTGATGTTTCGTCTGCGCTGGTCTGCGCTTATATTCAGCTCGTTCCGAACAGATGATTCATTGAAGAAATTCTGGGAATAATAAATTTCCCAATCAGAATAAAATTCCACCAGATAAAACTATTAAAATAATATGGTGTAATGTCAACAATTTTTAATAAACTGCAATGATACATACGTTGAGAAAACTCTTGTGTTTCACTCGAAACTCGCTTTTAATTCGACAGAAACAATTCTCGACAGTCTGTAAAACGTGCTGTCAGAATCATAACCTCTATAACCGGAACAAGCGTACTATTTTGTACAACACTAATATACGCGCAAATACGTTGTGTACAAACGTGGAAACGGATAATCATTGTAATGTAGGCACGATTGGCCACGTAGATCATGGTAAGACAACGTTGACAGCTGCAATAACCAAAGTTTTATCGAAAGACGGCCTGACGGATTTCATCTCCTACGATGAAATTGACAAAGCCCCCGAGGAAAAAGCTCGAGGTAGGTGTTACACACACACACTAGTACACCCTTTACACTTTGTTTTAACCCTCTCACGGCGTAGGAATCACAATAAACGCGGCGCACATCGGTTACAAGACCGCGAAACGTCATTATGCGCACACAGACTGCCCCGGCCATGCCGATTACGTCAAAAATATGATCTCGGGCGCGTCCCAGATGGACGGAACAATCCTCGTAGTGGCCGCCACCGACGGGCAGATGCCCCAGACCCGGGAACACCTGCTGCTCGCCAAGCAAGTGGGCATCACGAAGATTGTAGTGTACGTGAATAAAGCTGATCAGGTGGATTTGGAGGTGCTCGAGTTGGTCGAGATCGAAGTGCGCGAATTGCTATCGGATTTCGGGTTCGACGGGCTCGCCACCCCGGTCATTTATGGGTCAGCGTTGCTCGCGTTACACGGTGACACCTCGGAGTACGGTGAACCATCCATCAGGAAGTTATTGTCCGCTGTAGACGATTACATACCGACACCAGTGCGTGATCTGCGTTCACCCTTCGTGCTGCCCATTGACAATGCATTCACCGTGCCCGGCCGCGGTACCGTGGTCATCGGCACCTTGAAACGAGGTGTTATCCTGAAGAATGCCGAGGCCGATCTGCTCGGGTTCGACCAACAATTGAAGACCAGCGTGGGTGATGTACAAGTTTTTAGGAAATCCGTGCCACAGGTAAGATTCTAACCTCAAACATTGCTTCTGCTGCTCATTCTGCACGTTTCTTAGGCCAGTGCTGGTGATAATATCGGTGTCCTGTTACGCGGTGTCCGTCTGCAAGCTGTGGAACGTGGCATGTTGCTGTGCGCACACGCTAGCGAGCGTCTCAGCAATCATTTCACCGCTAGTATCTATTTCTTGGCGCGCAACGAAGGCGGCCGTGCAAAACCGGTGACCAGCAAGTATATACAGCAACTGTTCAGCCGCACATGGAACGTACCGTGCCGGGTGGACTTGGGTGAGTGACAATTGCCAGTAGTGGTTACCATGACAACGAAACACACTAGTTACTGCTTTAAAACAACTGCCGTGTTACAACAAACTTATTGTGTGACGTAGTGTTTATTGTCATAGCAACGTTGTTTCGCTGCGAGATTTTTTGTTGCTAGATTGTTTTGTTGCAAGATTGTTTTGTTGTGAGATTGTTTTTCTGCTAGATTGTTTTGTTGAGAGATTGTTTCGTTGCGATATTGTTTTGTTGCGAGATTGTTTGCCATGGTGATGTGATTGTGTTTTGTTCTTGATTGCAGCCAATGACGCAGACATGATAATGCCGGGTGATCACGGCACAGTGTATGTGACACTGTTATGGCGAATGGTGATGACGGGCGGTCAACCGTTCACGATACGAGAGAACAACGTGACCGTAGCGACCGGGATCATCACAGCGACGCTGCCCAGCCTGAATATTAGCGGAAACTTAGGCAAAATAGAATTACCCGCGCGAAAGTAATTATTGTATATGATAGTGCGTTATTGGCGAATAAATCTGTCGTATTAACAAATACAAACTAAAATCTACTCATTCGTGTTCTTTGGTGGATGAAATAAGTGACAGGGGGGCAACCAGGGATTTTAAAAGGGGGGTCTAGAAAATATTAAGCGTATATGCAGGTCTGAATCTGTAAATTTCTTGAAACACTTCAAATTAAATAAGAATTAATAAGAGTGTTCACGTATTAAATATATAAAAATGTGAAACTTACCCTCGAGGGGGGGGGGGGTGTATCTCCCTGACTACGCCACTGATCAAATGCTTACATGTGTGGTTTATTTTTATTCAAGATATAAACAAATCGTAATATTTTGTAAAACTTTTATTAAAAATATTTCTCTAATACATTTATCTATTATCAGCTGCTACAACCTAGAATCGGACGTAATAAGCGGGCGTAATGACTATTACGCGTGCTACACATTTTGTTTCAACATGAAAATATCGTAACCTGGAATAAATACACGGCTATGTACAGTGATACGTGGTTAAAACAACATTTCCAACGTGAAAATGACATTTTTATAAATTTTCCTGAGCTGTTGCCCCCCCCCCCCCATGTGAGCCCCCCTGTGTTAAATTATTCTATAATTTTCGAAGCCCCCCGCCGTTCTTGGTAACCATTAAATAAATAAATATCGTAAAATCATTTCTGTACAGACATTTGTCAAACGGCGAATTCAATCGAATTATTTTTCTTTAGATTTATTTCTTGGCGATAAATTAATTAAACTTAATTGTCCGTTTTCTATGTACAGTCAGGCTCTAAAATAGCGCTGAATTCACCGCGATGATTCGTCAATCACTGAACTGTAATTAACAAAATTCTTGTTTAATCGTGACGCACGCGAACTCTTCCGTCTGTTTCGGCGAAGATTTGTCTCTGTCGTCGTCGACCGATGACCCGGCAATCATCCGGGTCATCTGGATCTTCGACGACATGCTCTCCGCCGCGCAATTGCTCTTCCATTTCGAGGACATTCGCCGAAGACAATGGCCTGTGTACTCATTTGGATTGTCTAGTTTGAGGTACTTGGCGATCACAGACGGAACACTTCCTAGAGAATTTTTCCCCACTGGTTGCGCGGTACAATGATTGTTCCGGTACGCGAGAAAGAAGCGTCGTTCCGCTAACCCCAGCGGTCGCAGCGCGATATATCGCCGCACTAAGTCCAAAGCGTTGATCTCGTGCTCCTCCATGATGGCGAAAGCTTTCGTCTCACCGGACCTCGGCTGCGGCACTTTCACCAGAAGAACACAGCCCTTGTCCTCGATGTGATCGACGGTCATCTTGACCATCTCCTCCCGTTTCAAACCCCCAAATACACCCATCACCAACACTACCTACACATTAAACATCAACAAATATCACAAACTGTCGCAGGAACAACACATGATGCTAAGATTTTTAGGTTACCTTGTGCAGTAAATACGTTTCGTTACGAGCGTTCGTCAAGAAGGTCATCACTTGATCGCCGGTCAAAACTTTCGACTTTTTCGGCACATAACCTTTCGAACGTTGCTTCAAAAATGAGACTAATCGTTTATAGCGCGCAATGTCTACGTTATCATTAACCAATAAAGTTGATTTTAAGATGGAATATTTCGACCACATTGAATTCGGGGTGTATTTTTCGGACTAATTGGGGAATAAAAATTAATAGATTTGTGTTTTTGGCACGCGGAAATCACACATAACATACCATTTCTTTGAAGTACGACATCATGACCGTTTCGTTGACAACTGTTACGGAATTTTCCGTCTTCCAATCCACGAATGTCTTGAATACTTTCTCATAGATTGCCTTCGACTTTGCAGGAAGAGAATCCTCCGTAGTTTCATTAATTTGACACTGTACTGTACCTGAATGCTGTAGCTGATTGTCCGAATCTTGTGCAGAAGCTTCACTAGTTTTATAAGACGTGGTGTCATTGATTTCGTGCTGTACTGTACCCAAATTCGGCTGCAGATTATCCTGATGTTTGTCCTGACAGTGCTCCAGGATATCCTTCATCGCGCCGGACCAATCACACTGACCCGTCTTGGTCAGCGGGCACACGTACTGTCTGTACTTGCACTCATCTTCGTGCTCTTTTATCTCGGCCATGCGAAATGTTTTCGTGCAGCCATGCTTCTTGTTCGCGCACGGGAATATCAGCATCTGTGCTACAAGTTCGTACGGTGTGATTCGCAATGTGAATTCGTTTTCTGGATCACAACACCGGCCACACAGCACTGAGCCATCGTTCTTCATGCGTACAGGGGCACACGACAGATATTCACCACACACTGAACACAACAGTTTCTCGAGAATGTCGGGTCGTACTTCCATTTCACTTGTGTGAAGCTCACGGTATTTAATTTTTAAACAACGGTCAGAATACGAGTAAAAATCGAGATGAAATGTGTCAATGGTGAGTTAATGAAGTACAATACATCGAGTAGATTGATTCGGGAATTAGCTGAAGACTACGTATTTAATAAACAACGAATTAGAGAGGTTATATGCACAATACATATAACTGACAGCAACAACAAATATATACAAGGTCAGATGTACTATCAGCCAACAGGGTTGCCAACTTATTTCCGTCAAAATTCCCCAACAGGGTACTAATAAATCTCTTTTTTGACTAAAAATTCTCTCTTGAAACGTTCTCTTAAAAAAAAAGACCATAATATTGACCGTAGAGTAAATAGAGAAGGTCGTGATATCTACGTATGGTTCATCCATCGAAAGAAACGGTGAACTTCATCAACTAGGGAATTTTGGCATTTTGTATATAGTGTTAATTATTACACTTACCTATTATTAGCTTTTTTCACCTTGTACACGAAATACGAAAACAAGCCCATTATTCGCAAGGGCACAACTAGCGATAATTATGCCCTTAGGAATAATGGACGTGAAAAAGCTAATAATGGGCAAATGATAAGATAGATAAATAACCAAAGTCCTTGGCAACGCATCGATTGTAATTATTTCGGACTGTCACGAGCGATATATTTTTGATAAAAATAATAGGAAAATACAATATAAAGACATTTTGAAATATTTCAACCGATAATTAGATTGAACGTAGAATTTAAAAATTCCCTGCATCTCTCAATAATATAGTGTTCTCTCTCAGCTGTCAGTCTTCGGCTTCACGGCCTATATTACACAGCTAAATATTATCTGCACTCTGACGTTTAAATATACTAATCAAATTCCGTCTGTTCTATCTATTGGAATCATTTACAATATGCATGTTTCCAAATACAAAAATAAACATGCGATTTAATAATTATTTCTATGGGCATTTTCTTTAAACGATTATTCAAACTATATCCGCATTCTACAAATTTATACGCTCATAAATATTCTTGTAATCGACAAATATAGCAAGAAAATATTAAGAAAAATCATTAAATATTATTAATTGTAAAAGGGATCTGTAATTCTATCTAAATTTGCAACCTTTGAAATTGTCAATTCATTATTAAATTTTTGAGATTAATACGGGCTTCAAATTGTCAACCGAAGACACCCGAGTGTACCCGAGTATCGGTCAAACGACTTGTCGCAGTTATTATTGTGTGATCAGCTGATTCACGAGCTTAATCTTGTATGCTGTGTTTGATTATCTTGCAGTTCTGTTCTGAAAACGTGAAATAGTTTGATTTCATTGTTCTCACTATAAAGACGCATTTCATTTGTCCATTACTGTGGCTTAACGAAGCTGAAGTTGATTCGTTGTATCCGAAGTTCAACATACAAGCATTTTTTCTTCGCTAGTACAGCGATACTACTTGTTGAAGATGTTGGAAAGCCAAGATGAACCACGGTGTCCACGGAGAAGCTATCCAGTGTGGGATCCACCAAAATGTAGGTAAATTATCCATTATTATTAACATCATCCAAAGCATTGCTGTATTTTGGGTAAATGTACATATATATTTGTATATTTCGTGAGTTATTGTAAGAATTCAGAAGCACACACGTGTTTTTTTCATATCCAAGTTTGATCATGACTCCACAAGCCGTTTGATTCATTAGTGCAGCGTTCGTAATTGCTTAAATTACAATATGTACTCGCAAAAACCAGCGCGACCTGATTGAACGAAACAATACTTGTGTTACGTCTAATTGATTGTAATTAATCGTGTCTATTCCAGAACTCTGTACAACTCAAGACACAGATTCTTAAAATGGCGTAGGATGAACCACACTTACAGGTAAATTACACACAATTACACACTGTGCACGAATGTGATGTTAATATATTCCCTATCAGCTGGTTTCGTATTTATTGATGCTGAAGATGTAACTACATTAGTTCTGCGACGACTAACCATGGACCGCGTGCTAGAAATACACGTGCAGATACGATGAAGAGGTCGAGGAACATCCGGTCTACAGGTCGCTGTGCATTCCTGCACGTGATGGTGAGTGAATATTTAACTGTATTATACAATCATTCCGTCATTGATTGTCGTCTCTGTGTACATTTAGATTAACACTCGAGATTGTGCTGCTATTCTCTGGGATCCTGTCAGCACACCGGATCTCAGATGCAGAACACACCAAGGCACACACACACACACACACACACACACATCATTCTGAGGCTAACTGTTACTGCAGACATCAGCAGCGGGGTATGTACTACTTGCACAATCACACTCGTAATTAAAACACTTTGCAAACATAAATCTCTTATAAGTTCGGTAGGATAACATTGACAGATTAATAATTGAACTTAAAGACGTGTGAATCCTGAACATGTAACTCTTGTTGTTTACATATTTACATCTCGAACAATGCACAACGAATCAACGGATTCACCTGATAACAATCACGGAGAAATTGCACAGCGAATTGTTGCAATTTAAAATATAAACATAGCAGATTTCCGTGTGTCTATTTTCACTTTTATTTTATGCATTTTGCGACAATAATTCTGTTGTTGAGTCCGCTAGTTTCTTCTTCATATACTCCTATCTTCGATCTTTGTGAACACAATAACTTGTGTACAACGCATTACATGTAGTGCAATGTTGATTACAAATTGATACACGGCAAATATTACCAGCTACTCGTATCGTAGCCGGCTCGTGCTCACTCAAATCGTCTGCAATGTCTAGCTGGCGCTCCCAGCCGAATCCACAACGCGAGGATTCTCTGCTTTACTCTTTCTACATCGCAAATTACGTACATTCTTTCGCTCTTTTTCATTTATAATCGAATGTACGTTTAACCCTGCGCTTGTATTGTTTTAGCATTTTGTAAATGTGACAATATACAATACATACATATTTTTATTTTATTCTTTCCACCGTAACAGTGAATATTTCTCTAAATTCACACACATTGGTTAATGTGATACGTTTGTTCGACAATTGATTACTAAGTAGTAAATAACGATACAGATTAGTACCATCGGATGTGTGGGTCGAAGTTTCGCGGGGTACGGGAAGATTAGCGGGTAATACGGGAACATCAACACAGGTTACGGGTGCAGTAACTGCGTCAGGAACCTCAGGACGACCAACTGGAACGAATAAAATATAAGAATAACGGCATAGATTGCCTATTTAAATACCGTGTATTTTTCATTTTCTTTCTCTCTTTAGTATCTTTATCAATGTGTGTTTAACACTGCGCGATAGTAGTTTTGCAGCGCTTACTGATAGGATCTGTCGTAGGCATTGTTGATTTTATTGGCACAGTCAATGCAGTCGGCAGTCTATCGCATTTATATTGCTTTACCATTTTTGAGAAAGCAACGAAAGTAGGTACAAGATATTTATGTGTAGGTACTCTCAGTTCTGTACTTATTATTGAGAGTACTCTTTCTGCCTTTTTTTTCTATTTTTTTTCTTAAATCTATTTGCATAAATTCTGTGACAATACTTCTATTGAAATTGATCGAATAGTTAGTCACAATAACGAATATCTTTCTTTTGTTATTACATATTACAATATTAATATTACAGTAAATACTATTCTACTATTGATACAAATACTACAAGTAATAGTCAGTACAATAATAGAATCTCCAGGAGTCTGTAATTCTTCACATCATCTGTTCTGCGGTCTCGCCAAAACACACACGATCATATTTAATAATTTTTCTGGGAAAAGATTACTTTTTGATCCGGTTTTATATGTTGATGGGCCAGCCAATGCTTTTTGCATTTTTTTTCAATTTTCTTCTTGTATTTTGGACCTAGATGCTCCGTAATTAACACATGTACTCGCCTGTACCCCCTCAGGAAGATTGCATGTTTCAATTTTTTTTTTACAACAGAAGCAAAATGGTATCTTTGTTTTGTCGACAATCTTTTCAAAACGGCATCATAAACTATTTTCTGTTTGTTTTCGTGTCTGGCAATATACGGGATTCATTGACACGATGAACAAGTTATAACAAAGTACACTGTATTTCCTTTAAATCCTTTATTTTATTCTTTCCACGTATCAGCGAATATTTCTCTAAATTCACACACTTTGGTGAATGTGATACGCTTGTTCGGCAATTGATTACTAAGTAGTAAATAAAGTACAAATTAGTACCATCGGATGTGTGGGTCGAATATTCTCGGGGTACGGGATGATTAGCGGGTAATACGGGAACATCAACAAGGTGCGGGAACTGCGTCAGGAACCTCAGGACGACCAACTGGAACAGATAAATAAAGTACAAATTAGTACCACCGGATGTGTGGATAGAAGATTCCCGGGGTACGGGAAGATTAGCGGGTAATACGGGAACATCAACACAGGGTATGGGTACGGTAACTGCGTCAGGAACCTCAGGACGATCAACTGGAACAGAAGGGCCACCTTCACCTGCAACTCAAGTAACGGAGCATAGTCTTGCTCTCTTCTTCTGTATATAAATAGACACACGAATACAGTATAAGAATAACGGGATACATTCCCTATTTAAATACTGATATTTTTCATATTTTCTTTGTTGATAATAGCTTGTATATTGTGGCTGAGCAACATTGCATGTAATACAAGTGCAATGTTGATTACAAATTGATATATAACAACAATATCAACAACTACTAGTATCACAGCCGGCTCGTGCTCACTCGAATCGTCTGCAATGTCTAGCTGGCGCTCCCAGCCGAATCCGTAACCCGGGGATTCTCTGCTTTACTCTTTCTACATCGCAAATTAATACTCTCTTTTTCGTTTTATCCTTTCCAACAACAAAGCAAGCGAGATATCTACTCTATATTCATGATTAACATGGTCGATTCTGTCGGGAAGTCATAATATAAGTAACTCCTCGTTACAATTGTTGCCAGCGTCGGCAACGTGTTGTCCAGCAGGTACCGTAGTATTATCCTTCCAGAAATCATAAATAAACGCGTGATTCCTTGCAATTATCTTCTATTCTTTCTATTCTACCTTTTTGACATCCGCATTCGTATTTACAGCTTGCAATCGAATTCTCACAACGGCGCGTAATGGCTACGTGAAGATTTTGTGTTTTTCATTGTTGCGACAACAGTGCACGATGTTTTCCCTGTTTTTTTTTTGTATCTGCTCTGCGGATTCGTAGAATTCCATCACTTGTACACATCTCTACCCTTCGCGTCGTCGGTCGTACGTATTTTTTAGGTTATCATTCTCTGGATTTAACAGATCCTTGATCATTTCATTCAATGCTATTTATGATCACATTTAGTGACAAACATTTTTCCTTTTTTCTTCGTACATAGTTGTTAGTTTGCTGTCGGTGTAAGATCCGAACTGTGGCGTTCTTCATCAGTCAGACCAAAGTTACGCGTGTCGTCCTCCAGACGAGTCACACAGTGCGCCTTCATGCTTCGCACTGACCCGATGTAGAACTTACAATATATAAATATATATACATGGTCAATTCACGACCTTCTCGATTAAAAGTGTACCAAATAAATAAATACTATAAATCGAGAAGGTCGTGGGTCAATTATATCGGGATTTCACGTAACTTGCCCCGCTGGGACTTATTTATTTCGGCTTTTATTTTCTTTAGTTTTGCGGCATGATCACATTTACTGACACGAGGCTTTTCCGGGCCCAAAAGTGATTACTTTTTGACCCAGTCTTGTAAATGGACCGGCCATAAGCTTACTGTTTCTTTTTTGCATTTTTTTTTCGATTTTCTTCGTAGATTTGAATATAGATTGGTACGTAATTAACACAGGTACTCTTCAGTACCTTTTTAGGTAGATCGTATGATTCAATGCTTTTTTTTAAGTAGAAGCAAAATTGAATCTTTATCTATTTTTTCGACAATCCTTTCAAAACGGCATCGTAAACTATTTGCAGTTCGTAACTAACAACGAATTTGAGTCAAACCACGAACTATATTTTGCAAATACGCATTCACAACATCGTTCGTCTTTAAATCTTTTTTTTGTATTAACAATTTTTTACGAAATATATGTAACATGTGTGATTGTCAAGATGATTATGTGGAAATAAACAAATCAAACGCACAAATAATGATTTGCTGTCAATGATCTCCTGCCGAATACAAGTGTATGATGAAATTGTTGATTATTATTGATTGTGCCAGTACGTACATACTGTAAAATATTACGTTATACTGTTAATGTAATATGCTGTCATACACTGTTAATCAAGAAGGTTATAATATGTATTATGAAAAGAATACACTTTGTTTTCCACATAAATATTGAAATTGAATAATTGAAAGTGTACATACCACGGATCTTCTCGATTAACAGTGTATTCTTACCTGCCAGGTGACAGTAGCGATAGAATTTGTAGAACACTTTGTGTTTGACAGCTGCGGCCAAATGATGAAGTATTGGCGCTAGTCGCCGTTGCCAACCTATCAATGTTAAAAAACCTACAACTAATCTGTAGTTGTACATCTGTCAAAATTCAAACTGCTTAAATTGCTTCAAATGCTTCTTCACGTAGTAAAACAAGGATAATTTAAAGTTGTATTTCACATTAATGAGGAAACCATGCATTGTTTGACAATGTACAACGCACAAGAATTATAAATGCAAAATACATTGTGAAATTTATTTATACATTAATATTGTTAAATATTAAAGAAAGAAAAATGTATTGTTTGATGTAAATAATAATAATATGTGTAAATATATGATTTTTCTGTATTGTTTGTGCATTATTTACATTGACGTGCGTCACTGGAAACATCTATCTCCTCCTAACCTATAAATTGGTCATCGTTGTATATTTTATTTAAAGATGGCTACGAAGTTTACATAGCATGACATAGACCTGCATAACACACTTTTTTTAATAATAGAATATTTCAATTATTCTGTCAATATTTCGTTCAGTTAAAATATCACTGAGAACTATAAAATATACAGAGGTTAATATGAAAATTTTAGTTATTGCAGTATATAGACGATTTTTGTTACCGTTATTTTAAGGAATAGGGTAAATATTTAATGATTTTAATTCGTGACATAGGTGTATATATGTCTTAAAAATGTGTATTGAACATTCATGTTGCTAAATAAATAGATATTTACAAATAATTTAACATATTGTCATGCTATTCCATAAAGGTTAGCTTTGTGCGAGTGTCAGTATTGTACAGTTAACCTTTCATGCATATGTGTTAGCCTGGTTGCCTATCACAGCCATGGTGCGTAAAAATTATTTTGATTAAAATTCACAATCCAACGTTCTAACGGGTCAATTTAATTGAACATCTAACGTATATAAATGCCCGTTGTCATCAACAGAAAGCTGGTTCCCAGCCCTTTCATAAACAAACATTGGCAATATGATTATATAAACTTTCTTATACACAGTACAAAGAAAGTATGGGAATTGTGGAAGATTTCGATTGTGAAATTTTGATGGAAATACGTATAATTGGTGGGTGAAATAAATTTTACAAAGGCTAGAGTACAGGTAATATGTGATTGTGTAAATATAGATCGTAAAGTCGAAAACTCATGGACTGTCAATTACATTAAACATAATCCTAAAGTGCATAAGTTAGGTTAAGTACCTGCTCCGATAAATCATAATACATATTTAATGAACCTTTCTGTGTTTATTTTAGATTAATAAAGATATTATTAACAAAACATTCAATAACAAAGCGTTACTGAAACAAATATTATTTGTAACGTTTACATGCAGTGTTTGTAAACAATATTGGCATTGTGCATCGATAATTCATCGTTGATTTTAGTTTATTGTTTACACCATACAGTGATGAGTTCAGTTGAACCACAGGTATATTGTGTTTGGTGTCTTGTCAGGTGTTGTCGGCAGCGCTGGTGGGGGACATGTTGTTGTGCTGCCTTGTGGTGGGATGATGATGATGATGGTGAGTGTACCGGTTTGTTAGTATGGCTCGGCTCGCCGTCCAGGTAACAGTGCTCGTGTTGTGTTGCGGTCATCACCTGCGTGTGACCTCGCTCAGTCATCCGACATTGTCATACAACGGTGGTGACAATGTCGTCGGCATCACATCGCGGTATCAACAGCGAGCACTAGCTCCAACACCTCTACGTGCACACATAGCTCGCACCAAGTTCAGCATGGCTCACAACACTACCACCACCAACAGTAGTAGTGAATCATTACACAGTCGTCTGCAGATGAGCACGGAGTTCTTCCTGGTGCCGCGTACCACCACCACAAGCACAACCACAACCCGCCCCCCGGTGTCTAGCATTATTACGAGCAAGACAGCCGCTGGCGATGGCGTCCGGCGTGTTGTAGCCGCTACAAGTGTCTTTAGAACAGAAGCCTGGGTAGCCCCAGTGCTCACACTCGCTGGTGTGTGTATGCTGTTGATTGTCGGCTTCGAATTGTTCGTGATCTGTAAAACCTGGCGTGCTACCCCGTCTCGACGCCATCTGTTCCTCGGCCAGATGCTACTGCTGGGGTTGTTTGCGTGTGCGTGCGTGGGCGCAGCCCTAGCTCTCGCCCCTACACCCTTAACCTGTGGTGTAGTGCGCCTGGGTGCCGGGCTAGCCTATAGCGTCGTCTTCAGTGCGTTACTTGTGAAGTGTGTGTTCCTGATCAGTCTGAATGGTGGTGTATACTTGCCGGCCGCATACCAAGCACTGCTGTTACTGTTTGCGTGTCTCGTTCAGCTGGCTATCGGCGTACAGTGGCTGCTGGACGCCCCGCCGGTGGTGGACCTAGTGCATGTCCACACCAGTAGTGTTGTTGTACCGCGACATCGGTTACTGGTAACCGTGAATGATGTGCACGAATCACCAGCTCCAACTACAAGTATTCCGCTATGCAGGACATCGTTCACGCATATGCTTTACTCCTTGTGCTACGTAGTGTTCTTGATCGGCTTCGTCGCGGTGTTGGCGGTCAAGTCCCGCGGAATCCGCGACAATTATCGCGAGGCGACGTACATTGGCGTCTCGGTCGGTTGTACCATCCCCGTGTGGTTTGTGTGGACTCTGAGCGGTCTGGTGGTGGGTGAACGGCACCGGGACGCCTGTCTTGCCCTCGGGCTCATCTTCACCGCTGGCCTCACCTTCCTCGTCATGTTCACACCCAAGGGGAGACAGCTGGCGGCCATGGGCAAGGACGGTGTGTACATGCAAGATCGCGAGGATCGTTTCAGCTCGTTGAGCCGCGCCGGTAGTGGCTACTCGCCGTCGTTCTTTCACTTTAAACCGATCACCAAGTATCATCACACAACCAGCGGGAAACATCCTCCAGCACCGTCGGTACCAGCGCCCCCGGCGACTATTACAACGCTAGGTACTGGTACGTATGATATGGATGTGTGTCACACTAACGTTTCTCGTACAAAATCACCAGAACAAAACTGACGCACGATCTGCTGTACGAGATTACAAATCAGATATGGCTGGAGATATTTAAATAGCAGTATATCGTGTGTTGATAACTGTACATTAGACACATACACAGAGAGAGCGAGAGACTAATATAAAACCATTATATATTTATACAGGCTTATAATTGTCGTATTGTAAAAAAAGTTTAAAACAATTTTCGTACAAAAGTTTTTTTTTCTTTGGGTGTAAACAAATTGTCACAGGAAAGAAAAAAACTAATTTCCATAATAAAATGAACAGCCTGTCGCTGTTTAAAATAAATATTGTCACGGTAGTTTTGAGTACAAGCAAAAAAACGTTTGCATGAAAAATGTTTTTTATTTTTTTTTGTCTACGCTTCGAGAATCATTTAGGTGTTCCGGTAATTTTCACTGATGCTGTATGCATATATATGTGTGTAATCTGTTACGTCTCAAGGGATATACACGTGCGAATTTCTCGCCGAGAATATGCTGATGATGACTAACCAAAAAAACCCACCGAAACGACGGTATGCCTCGAGTCGTTTAACGAGAAAAACTTGTCAAGTGTTGGTTCATTGCTGTCGTTTTACTTTTCACATGTAGACGCGTAATAATTACAGTGTATAGTTGATGATGGTGCAATGATTACGTACTTAGTTTCGTCTAGTCCTGGACATTGTTGTACCGGTTGTACAGACAATATATTAGGATTTATCCCGTGCACAATGGAGTGTGGCCGTGTATGCTGGCCGTCAAGTCAGCCAGCTCTTAGAACCGGTTTAGTTTTGGTGGCTGTGCGAGGCGCGGTATCTTGGCGTCTGCACATGTGTGTGTGTGTTGGCTCGCCATGGACCCAGAGACACACAGAGAGCCGGTGTGTGCAGCTCAGTGGCAAGGTGGACTCAGTCGAAACGGACGGCGGGAATGCCGTTACTCGAATCACATACCGTGTGGGTTTATGAACTCAATGTCTTTATAAACTGACACTTCACATTATATATATATATATATATATATATATATATATATATATATATATATATATATATATATATATACCGGGTGTCCCAAGAAATCTGGAACATAGGGAATTAACATGTAAATATTGTGATCACTTCTGAACAATACATTTTACAGCAAAAGTGTAAATTAAAAAGTTGTTCAGAATTAAAAACTGCATATGATGACATATTCAGTGCTCAAATACATTTGTATATCGTGTAAATCAATTTTGAAATATTGCATTTCGATGACAGATCAGGAGGTCATGGAACAAAAATGGCATGTATTTTTGTTAGTTACAACAACAAATAATCAAACCATACCATTTTTGTTTCACGACCTCCTAATCTGTCATAAAAATGCGTAATTTCAACATTGATTTACGCATTATAGAAACATATCTGAGCATTAAATGTGGCATCTTATTATGCAGTTTTTAATTCGGAACAATTTTTTTTATATACACTTTTGCTCAAAAATCTATTGTTCAGAAGTAATCACAATATTTCTATATTTACATGTTAATTCCCTATGTCCCAGATTTCTTGGGACACCCGGTATATATACAATGTATGTGTATAGTGCGTAGATAACAGCAACGGTTGCTGTGCCCAGCCCACGGACAGATCTGTGTTAATAGTTTATATTTGATCCATATCTGCTGCGTGCAGTTACCGTATATGATACTGCTGCGTACACTCACGGATTACACCGTCATAGATCTACACAGTACACTGATGACATTCGTCTATAGAGTCTAGACAACTGTCAAGTGTAATATTAACAACACACCGTAGATATTCAGATTATGTGTCAACTATGTAGGCCGAGATTTCTAAATAAAAACAAACAGCACGAAGATTATATATAATTAACTACAACGGCCTGACAACTGTCATACGACAAGTAGCATACACACACACACACACGCACTCTCTCTATCTGGGTGTGAAATAATTTTACCAAACAATCCTATCAGATCTAGAGCGTTTTATTGATAAGTTCTTGTGAAAACACATAATTAATGGTTGATATTAGTTGTGAATATCAAATGAGACGCTTTCATAGTCGCGATAATTTGCAAGGTGCGCCCCGTTTAGAAGGTAGAGATAGGCGCAACTGAAGTAGCACACTGTGTATACACAGAAACGATTACTACAAGTACATAAATATATATATATATATATATATATATATATATATATATATATATATATATATATATATATATATATATATATATATATATATATATATATACCGGGTGTCCCGCGCAGAGATCTAGGACATGTAAATATAGAAACATCATTATGGGCTGAACAACACATGTTAGAGGAAAAGTGCAAATGAAAAAAGTTGTTCAGAATTAAAAACAGCATAATATGTTGTCATATTCAGTGCGCAAATACATTTGTAGATCGTGTGAATCAAGTGTTTGAAATATTACATTTTGCAAAATCGCATGTATTCGCTGTTCGTTACACCAGACAAACAATCAAACTATAGCATTTTCACGACCCCCTAATCTGTCAATAAAATGTAATATTTCAACATTGATTTACACATTACAGAAACATATCTACGCATTAAATATGGCATCATATCGTGCAGTTTTTAATTCTGAACAACTTTTTTCATTTGCACTTTTGCTCTAAAATGCGTTGTTCAGCTCCGAAATCACAATTTAGGTGATAGTGTCGTGTACTGGTGCACTGAATTGCTACTAATCGTACATGTGTGTGTGTGTGTGTGTTCTAGGTGGTATGTTCATGCGGCCGGACGATGGGAACTTCTACACGAGCCTGGAGCCGACACTGAGCAGCAACCCCAACGTGTACTTCCACCGGGGCAACAGTATGCACCCGGGCATGATGTACTGACATCACCATCACCATCAATCATCTTTCCACTGATGTTATATACCTACATATATAAACAATTCACGTGCGTGTGCGCGTGTGTGCTAGTATATATACTATATACCTCTCTCTCTCTATATATATAGTCTGTAATAAATGTATGTTTACTAATATTTAGTATAGTTATAATTAATTGATACGAGAATGTTGTACAAAATATTTGAATAATACTTGAACTCTGATGCAGCGCATTGTGTTTCGATATATTAATAAATAATCGTCATAAATCATAGTTTTGCAGGTGTATATATATATATATATATATATATATATATATATATATATATATATATATATATATATATATATATATATAATGCGTGTGTGTGTGTGTTATGGTAGTGGTAGTGTGTAGTACAGTGTCTCGTGTGTCTGCCCGTCGTTCTGTTCCACCGCTGCAGCCGCCTGTAGCCAGGGATCCTGAGATGCAGGCTGTCGCCAGGCCTGGAACAACAATCACACACACCATACACGGTTAGTCAGGCTGACACTAAATACCCGCCACCAACTTGCAACATGTGATTCCCAATGGCTAGTCTGATCATATGACAGTTCATATGATCAACTGTCAAAAATAATAAAACACGAACACCGCCAAAGTTAGGTTATTAACAAAGTGAATTGGAGGCGATTGTTGTTGCAATACAGGCCTCTGTCAGCTCGTCGTACATATGTATATATACCGGGTGGTGACCGCGACACCGGAACATAGGACTTTAACATGCAAAATCATATTTTTATAATTTCCTGCTTCCCTTATTATTTTATAGAAAAAAAAAAGCTTCAAATAAATGTTTCTAGAGCATAAAATTCTACATTAAAAGCAACAAACGGAATTAATTTCGCATGCTTTATAACGGTGGAAATTCAATTCAAAATGTTGAAAATTACGTTCAAAATACCTAGGGGTAGCCTTGGATATGAAACAAAAATGTCAGAAGAAAATAAATCTCGCACTTGTCTTAAACTATTACAACTCTAATAGAACATAAGAAATTCATTTCTGTCACTAATTGAGTAATTATCCACCGTTTTTTTCCATATATTTCACTTAAATTAAAGACTAATAAATAACTACTGGCAATAAATTCATGAAACCAGGAATATTTTTCTGATGACAGATAAAACGTTAATCATTTGTTTGAATTCCAAGGCTACCCCCAAGCATTTTTAAGCTGATTTTCAACATTTTGAACTACCCACAGTCACATACCTGCCGGTTATGCTCGATCCACTTGTACTCGTACACGTTACTGCAGGCCTGCGCGAGCGCCTGCGCCTGCTGCAGCAGTCGGCGCGCGACCCTAGGCTTGCCCGAGATCATGTTGTAGTAGGCCTTCAGGTGTAGATACCTGCAACACACACAAGTACACACACGGAGAGAGAGAGTATTTGATGTGCTGTACTGTGGCACTAGCCTACACCGTACCTGGGCCGCGCACACCGTAGCCGGCCCGTGACCCTGTGCAACTGTTGCATGTGCGCGCGCACCACCTGCCGATGGTGGGCGAGTGTAGCGCGATCCTCGAGCTGCACACACCGGCCACACAGCACCAGCAGCCCCTCCACCAGCTGCAGGTACACGAACACCAGGTGCGGGTCACGGGTCACGCACCGCCACGTCAGCAGGTCGTGCATGTGGTACGTGAGACTCCATTCGCGTTCCCAGTTGGCGGTGCGCACGTACCACAACCACAGCGCCACGTGGTACCGAATGTCAGCCGTTGCGATCGTCTTCTGGTGTTTGCGCGTGATGAACACCTCGTACAGTTTGAACTGGGCGAGGGGGAGCACCAGCACGGTGGTGTCCAGGCGGTAGTTCAGACACATGGCCAGGTAGAGTAGTTTAGCTGGAAGATTAACGCATTGCTATTAAAAAGAAGTAATATGTCCGTATTATGAACTCGTTAATTTTAGTTAAGATCACGACGCGTTTATAATACGGACATATTACTTCTTTTTAATCATATTGACGCTGAACTTCGAAACTGAAAATATAATATTCATTACGTATTGCAATGGATGAAAATACGTGTCTAAGTTGAAGGGAAAAGTTGTCGGAATGCGGACAAATAGCAAGACAACCCTCCAACGCATCTCTCGATACATTCTATCTGGATACGAATATATCGGCGCAGAGATACTCGGAGTGTTGGTGCTCCTGCTACTGGTCCGAATGCCCCGGGAAGTGTGTCGTACCGTCGTAGATGTGCTGCAGGCAGGCCAGCTGCTGGAGCAGTGTGAGTGCCTGGGTCGGCTGGCCGGTGTACACGTACGCCTGCACCAGCAGCGCCAACTGTAGCCAGCGGTAGTTGGTGCTGATGCGTGCCATGTTCATCTGTAGCACGATGAAGCCGATTTGCAACGCCTTGGCCATATCTTCACAGAGATATCTGATGGTGGATCACACACATTAGTACATCCACAGACTAAACTACAGTTTAGTTTAATCATATATTATTCTCTTCTTTATTTAACTAGCTAATATGTTAAATAATATACCGTGTGTCTCATAACGACCTACACATAGGAACGTTGCATACGCTCTTGATCGTGAAATATTAATTTGATCGTTTTAGTTTTTTACAATCTAGACACTATAATTGTTAATTTTATACTTACTATTTTATTTCCTTTGATATTCTAGTATAATTTTCATAACATATTCGATGTAACAGTACATTTTCAACGAATTTAAACGTCAAATTGACATTTCAATTACAAAAAAAACAGAACAAAAACAACCAGATTAATATTTTGATTTGAAAATCAAATGAGCGCGCAACGTTCCTATGTGTAGATCGTCATGAGACACACACGGTATACAAAATGTAAAATTATCGGATTATTTGCGACATAATTCCACTGAAACTATCAATGAAACGAAAACACACACAATGTTACACACTGATTTACAAAATAATACCGTGCATATTTACTGACTTGCGCGTGAACAGAGCCACGTACATCTGGACAACCGCCTCCAGCTCGTGCATTTCCAGCCGGATGAGCTTGCGGTAGCACATACGCAGTGCCATCTGCTCCAGGCGAGCCATGACGCTAGTAGCGCGACACCGGTACATGTCCATGGTGAAGACGGCCGTGTACGCGTCGCACAGCATCTCGAACTTGGAGTCCGCCATGAGTGCCTTGTTCAGGCACCACACACTCGCTAGATATGCTCGTCGGTGTCGCCCCATCCTCTACACATGTGCACACAACTGTACTTTACACTCTCCTAGTGCGATGGTTAACTTACTCTGTACACGGTGTACAACGTGGCGAGCGTGTCCGACGTCTGCTCCGCCAGGGTACGTTGATCGATGCCGAAATAGTGTCGTCCGGAGCGCCGGATCAGCACCCGTTGCCGCAGTTGCTCGTGACGTGTCGTGATTGCCCGCCGCACCCGGTTACCAGGGAACGTGATGTTGTAGCAGGCGAGGGCCGCGTGCAGACACCGCTCGGCACGCGCCAGGTCCCCACACGTGGCGTGCACGTGTCCGGCGAGTGTGTGTAAGCGTCCGCGCATCAACGGCACCAACCACGACTCCGGCTGAAGGTTCTGTATTTTATCCTGCAAATTTGGCGACAATACATCACTGTTTACATCGTAATACAATGACACCAGGTTACCTCGAGCATGCTGGTCGCCGTGGCCAGCAGTTCCATGCACAACGCCGTGTTCAGCTTGCGCAGACACAGCGGAATATACTCCACCGCCGCGTACAACAGTTTCTCATACAGATCTACCGTCGGAAAATAAACAAATCCACTGTCAAACAACACAGATTTTAAGGTAAAACTGTGATCTCTCGACTTACCCGTCTCCTGACAATGGTACACCATCTGCCAGTACATGTTGTCCAGGATGTGCACACACTGGCAGCTCACCAGCAGGTTGTCGGCGAAGGTGCGCGGCTGCACGGGCCCCGCGTGCGACGGGCTACGGTCGTCCTGCTTGGGGCTAGGTTTCGGCTGCTGATGATGGTCCGCGTCCAGCCACGTCAGCTCGCTGTCCTCCTGCATGTAGTCGCCGTGCATGATCGACTCCATGCTGAGCCCGAACGGCATATTTAGGTCGGACGGCGACGGCAGATGTTCCACGGATTCGCACAACATCCCCTGTAGAACAACAACAACAACAAACAACATAGAGTAGAGTGTGTGAATGTGTATGTGTGACGGAACACTGTACATCGTCGTATATTTGACCGAGGAGGCGGGTGAAGTAGCCACCACCGCATGACGCACACCGCCGCGTCTCGTTCTCCAGGTACCAGATGGCACGTACATGGTACACCTTGAGCTGCGACTCGGTGAGCATGTTGTAGACGATCTTACGGAACGTGTCTTGGCGGAAGCGGATGAAGCCGCACATGGCGTAGTTGTGCAGGTCTTTACAATCATCTGACCACCAGTACATAGGTAGATATATATGTATGTATGTATATGTATGTATATATATATATATATATATATATATATATATATATATATATATACATACATATATACAGGTGGTGACCGCGACACCGGAACACAGGACGTTAACATATGAAATCATATTTGTACAATTGCCTACTTCCCTTGTTAGTGCAGAGAAAAAAAAAGCTTCAAATAAATGTTGTAGAGCACAAAATTCTACATGAAAAACAATCGACAAAATTAGTTTTGCATGCTTGTTAACGGCAGAAATTAAATTACATTAAAATGCCTAGGGGTAGCCTTGGAACCGAGACAAAATTAAACAAATGAGTTACGTTTTATCTGTCACCGGAGAAATATTCCTGGTTTCATGAATTTATTGCCAGTAGTTATTAGTCTTTAAGTTAAGTGAATTACAAGAACAACATGGTGGATAATTACACTAATTAGTGGAAGAAATGATGAATTTCTCCAGTTCTATTACACCGGTTATAGTGTAGGACAAGTGACAGATTTATTTTCGTCTGGCAATTTTGTATTTCCTAGGTATTTTTAGGCTAATTTTCAACTTTAATTTCTGCCGTTATGGAGCATGCAAACTTAATTCTGTTTATCGATTTTAATGTAGAATTTTGTGCTCTACAACATTTATTTGAAGCTTTTTTCTCTGAACTAACAAGGGAAGCAGGTAATTACACAAATATGAAGTTAAAGTGTGATGTTCCGGTGTCGCGGTCACCTGGTGGTATTAATATAAGTATACCATCGACTACCGTGTCCTGACAGACACACTGCACCGGCTCCTGGTTACGCTGGTACTGCTGCAGCACACCGTACGTCCTGTACGTGCCGCTGTTGCACGCGAGCACACGCGCTTCGAACAGTCGCTGAATCACTAACAACACATAATCATAATAATAACAGATACAATATATACCGTGTGTCTCATGACGATCTACACATAGCAACGTTGCATACGCTCTTGATCGTGAAATATTAATTTGATCGTTTTAGTTTTTTTTGCAATCTAGACAATATAATTGTTAATTTTATACTTACTATTTTATTTCCTTTGATATTCTAGTATAATTTTGTAACATATTCGATGTAATAGTACATATTCAACGAATTTAAAGCGTCAAATTGACATTAAAATTACAAAAAAAAATAACAAAAACAACCAGATTAATATTGTGATTTAAAAATCAAATGAGCGCGCAACGTTCCTATGTGTAGATCGTCATGAGACACACACGGTATATATATATATATATATATATATATATATATATATATATCTCGGGGATGATACCCAGGTTAAACTTCCGGATGTCCGTGCACTTCCACACGTACAACAGCTTGTTGCGGCGGAACGAGTCGCCGACCACCGCGCAACACTTCAAGAACTGTTGATCCTGGATGTCCAGCGCATCATAGCAGGCAATCAATGCTGTTACACAAATGCATTAATAGTGTGTATACTATATATATATACCGGGTGTCCCAAGAACTCCGCGCCATCAGGGAATTAACATGCAACTATAGAAAAATCACGATTATTTCTGAACAATACATTTTAGATGCAAAAAAAAAACCGTTGTTTCGGGTTAAAATCCGCATAATATGATTCTCTATGTACATGTCAATTCCCCCCACGTGTGCTGGGAGTTCTTGGGACACCCGGTACAGGGTTGTATGTACCGTCTAGGGCGTGGTACGTGTCCGTGCTGGACGGACACTCCTCGGCGATGGTGACGCACACGCGCAGTTTCGTCTGGGCATCGCGGACAGGTTCAGTCTCATCATCGTTCTACGTAAATATACCCAGGGGAGAATCAGAGAGGTAGACAGATAGCCAGGGGAGGGGAGGGGAGTGGGGGTGTGGTAACTTACTTTAATACAATCAGCGTACATGTTCCATATCTCATACTCACGGGTCTCAAATTCGGCACAAGGTTCCTCATGGGGCTCGCCCGGTACAGCCAGGTCTCTAAATAGCATATAGCAAGAAGAAGAATACAGGCTTAGTCAAAGAAAACATAGAATTAACCTTAAAATTAAAGAATGTCCAAATATATACGTGGTTTCATTTGACAGTTTACCTAATTGTGCACAACAAAATAAACCCCTTGCATATTTAAAAAAATATGTATACTTTTGCTTGATTTTTTTTGTGATTTTTATCAGTGGAACATTTGAGTAATATATTAGTCAAAGAATACATAATCTTAAAATTAAAAAATGTCAAAGTATACATACTTCCATTTGATTTGCACAACAAAATAAACAGTCTGTATATTAGAAAAAATATGTAAATAATAGTTTTGTTTACAATCACAATATCTTTGCTCGTTTTTTTGTGTGATTTTTGTTGGAGAATTATTCCTGTAAATATATCTATGTGTATACCTGGTTAACATACTCGGTGCCGGTGACACGAGGCCCGCCCGGTACGCCGTGTTCGCGTCCGTGGTGGTGACGCCCAGTACCGACGAGTGGAACAGCGACAATACCAGGTTCTCTATGATGCCCGGGTTCCCTTCACTTTGCACCTGGATCCGCCTGTAAACGACCCCCGCCCCCCACGGTGAAGGCGCACATGATATAAATGCGTGTGTGTGTGCGTGTGTGTTTTACCTCTCCAAGTCCAGGTCCAGTCCGTCCGCCTGCAGCATCTGACAGATGAACGCGGCGTGGTACCTCTTGTGAATGCCCTCGAGATGCACGGTCACTATCCGTGTATCGCGCAGTACAAGTGTCGCCTCCGACGGCAGAGCGGTGTAATCATCGTCAGTCACACACACAAACACACGCGGAGCGTCGAGGAACACCTGCAGCAGCGTCCAGGAGCGGGCGTCCATGTAGTGGACGTTGTCAATGAACATTACACTTGGTGATATGAATATCTGTCGCACACATAGACACACATGTAATCTTAACTGCTGCTGTAGTCTGTTCTACAATTGGTATCGCATACCATCGTGCACAGATACGTCAACATCTTGTACCGGACCATGGCCTTCTGGTCCTCGTCCAGCGTGAGATACTGCGCCGATGGCGCGAACTCCACGTGGAAGATATCGTTCAAGGCGCAGAGAAACGCGGGCACCTGGTGCAGCGTGAAGATCTGCGCGAACCTACTGGTTCGGGTGGCGGTGTCTTGGTGCTCGGAGAGTCTCAGCCGGTCGTAGTACACGCTGCGGATGGCTTTGTAGGGAATCTAACAGCAAGAATAACAACAACAGCAAACACAACGGATTTGGAAACTTTGTTAAGTGTCTAGCCCCGGAGAAACGTTACTGTGGAAGTCAGGGGCGGGTCTTAGGGGGGTCGAGCCCCTGCGTGTGATTACCTGTGAGTCCGTGTCGTTCAGCGTGCACGTGTACACACACCGGCGCTTGAGCTGCTGTGCCCGATGCGCCATTTCCGCTAATAGCGCCGATTTACCTTGACGTCCGTCGCCTTTGATCACCAGCATCTTACAGCCCTGACCGCTGCCGTCGACGACGGTCTGCTCGTCCAGCAGGCTGTAGAACATGTCCAGTTGTTGCTGGCGACCGAGCAGCGGGTATTTGCCGAGTTGCATTTGTGTTCTACGCAGCAACAGCAACAACAGAACAACAATATTGCTAGAGAGAGTTTGCATGTGTAAGGGTTGATATATAACGCTAGTTACACCGGCTGGTGACACTCGTCGTTGTACTCGTAGATGGGCCCCACGTCCTGGAAGCCCTTCAGCTTCACGCTGGGCTGCGTGTTGAAGTAGTGCACCTGCAGTCGACTGTACAGGAAGATGTACGTGTCGCAGGTGATCTTGTTGGGGTAGGCGACCATCAGCCTCGCTGCCTTGTTCACCGTCCGCCCGATCACCGTGTACTCCTTACGGAGAGGGTGGCCGACTACACCGCAGTATGTTACACCTAGCACCAGCACAACAATGCGTATATATATACCGTGTGTCTCATGACGATCTACACATAGGAACGTTGCGCGCTCATTTGATTTTTAAAAGCAAAATATTAATCAGGTTGTTTTTGTTCTTTTTTGTCGTTGAAATGTCAATTTGACGTTTAAATTCGTTGAAAATGTACTATTACATCGAATATGTTACAAAATTATGCTAGAATATCAGGAGGAAATAAAATAGTACGTATACAATTAACAATTATACTGTCTACATTGTAAAAAACTAAAACGATCAAATTAATATTTCACGATCAAGAGCGTATGCAGCGTTCCTATGTGTAGATCGTCTGGAGACACACGGTATATGTGCATAGTTTGTAATAAATGTATGTTTACTAATATTTAGTATAGTTATAATTAATTGATATGTGAATGTAACACACTACTGTGTGATCTATGTACCGGATGTGACGCCCACGGACACGGAGTGTATCCCAGGCACCTGCTGCAGGTTCCGCCGTATGCTGGCCGCACACTGCAGCGCCCGCTGAATCTTCAGCGTGTAGTTCAGTCCACGTAGTCCGAATATCACCAGACACATGAGGTCCTTGTCAAACATGGACACTTTATTCACACACCCTTCCATAGTGTTCACGTCTCTGCAAACACACACACACACATGCAGTAGACTCTCGATTATCCGTACGCGGTTCAACACTACGTCATATTTATTTATTATAAAAATACACGCAATTTTTGCGCCATAACCTCAATCGATCTGTCATCTGAATGCAATAATTCCAAGTTGATTTACCAGAGATACGAAAATATTTGCACGCTGAACATCTTTATTAGATGGGTTTTAATTATTTTATTTATTTACATTTTTGCTTTCAAAGGTAATCATGATTTATATGCTAATTCCCTGTGTGTTCTAATTGGTTTAGGGGACACCCGGTATGAAATGCGCGCGTTATACTTACTTGCAGATGATGCTGTACGTGTGGTCCACCGTCTCCGTCAGCCGTTCCAGCTCGACGTCCATGTCGACGATCACATTGATGAACACGATCACCACCAGCCGCATCTCCGTCAGACAGTCGAGCGGCTCGTGCTGGTCCACCACCTTGACCACGGGCGCTATGATGAAATTGCAGAGGAAGTCGCGCATCTTGTGTTGCACCGCATAGTCGAGACTAGGACGTACTGTAACACTCACACAAACATACACATTCACCGCCATTAATTAATGCGTACAATTGTATATTTACACGTGAACGGTACGAAATCATCGCGGGTCTCGCCTAGCAAATGATGTTCCTGCAGGTTCTCCTCGCTGCCGGACTCCGCCAGCGAGTTTTCTGGTTCCGATTCGATCACTGCAGGATCTGTAAATGCACACACGCGCGCAAATGTTGCAGAAGATCATCGATTGTCGATGGATCGATATTTACTGATAAATGTGTCACGGAATGTGAGCAACTGATCTATGGATCGTTTAGTGCCCAGCACCTTCATGTAACCTTCCACCGTCTGTTCCCCCAGCATGTAGTCGTTGCTGTTGACGTAGTACATGATATTCGGCGCGATGATGATGTCACCCGGGTGACACACGTTCCCCACGTCTTTTATCTCCCATATGGTGTCGCCGATCACCATGAAACTACTGTCCGCCAGGACGGTGAACACTAGATGACCCGCGGAGATGGCGATCTTAACTGGAGAACCATCAATCAATCATTATTGGCACATATAACCTATACACTAGCACACACACACACCTCTCAATGTCACACCAATGTCTGTACGAAAGGTGCCATGGCTCTCTTGGATACTGAGAGCCGTATCCAGAGCTGAATGCACCACCTCAGACATCGGTACATTCTTCCGACGTTTCCACAACGCGAGGAACGCGTCGCCGGAGAACTTTAGCACGTCACCTCCACGTATCAGTATCTCCTCGACCATAGCGCCGATGAACGAATTGAGGACGACGGTGAGCCGTGACAGACCAGCCTTGCCCCTCTGATTGTACTTTTCACATAAGTCGGTGAAACCTAAATACATCTCGTGTATTTATATTATTGCACACTTTGCTGTACGAGAATATAGCCACCTGAAACGTCCGCAAACAACACTGCACCGTAGTAAGCCTGTGTACGACTAGTACCGCCATTGTAAATAATCTCATCCGGCAACAGGGACGCGTAGATCTTAATGTCGTCTGCAATCTTCTCAGTGTCCCCCTGTCGTTGTCTGTCATTGCGAACAAAGTCATTCACTAAAACAATTTACACCGTACACAACACACAGAAGATAGAATTGATTTATGTAAATTATACTTGTAATTTGTGTACAATAAACACGTAGATTTCCAACTGTCAAATGTTCATTTCGTTTACCGTTGTTTTACACAGAGTGTTGATTTTAAAATTAAGGTTAAAAAGCGCGCGCGCGTCTATAGTTCACCGATACGCCGGTAGATGGTGCTACGGTTAGTGCACGAGCGAGACGGCGTGATTGACGTACGACTGGTGCGAGCGAAACGGTTATCGATTCTGCGTCAGCTGTTTTTTGTCTGTCAAGTGACCCTGGCCAACAGCTGGCTGTTTTGTCAGAATAGGTTGGCTGTGTGAGTTAAGACGTAGTTTCGTGCTCAAGGAAGTAACTTAGCCCTGCGTGTGTGTGTAAATAAATACGCACCTAGTGACAATGTCCGAGGCTGAGGCAGCATCGTCGAGCAGTGAACCTGCCGACATCATTGCGGAGAACAATGACAAGGAGGAGGAATTTGTGGAGCCGGACAAGAAGCGTCGCAAAGTCGACAAGAAGAACAGCAAAACGGAGAAGCTGGAATATAGATTGGGTGGTATACTGTGCTGTGCCGTATGTTTGGACCTACCAAGAGCAGCTATATACCAGGTATTTTGTAATATAGTAACAGTACACACACACATATATATATATATATCTATTTTTATAATCATTATTTACCACCGCAGTATTTCATACTCAAGTACATGATTATTTAAATCCACGGAATATCACGTCCGATCTTTCATATTAGTATTAACAGCGGGTGTGTTGTGAATCATTTTAAGTTTCTTGATAAAGTAATGCGTACTCCTTTGTATCGTAGTTTTTATCATTCCGCAATGCAATGTTTCTTTGTTTCAACATTCTACCTCGCCCCCTGTCCCCCCATTCCCTTCCAGCGCCATCCATCGTTCTCTTATTGATTATTTTCAGCACAGCTCACACAGGCACATGTTCTAAATATATTCTCAGTTCTGTAGTTCCTACTCCCGCATCCCATTGCTCCTAATGTTCGTTTACAGGTACATAATAATTTATATTCACAATTAGATCTGATGATTTAAACTAACTAACTTATTTTTCTTCCACACTACACTACTACATATACAACAGAGGTTATGCAATGATGGTGATTGATAAGTGATGATATATATATTATATACGTACCTATATTGATATTTGTTGTATTTATTTATATAATTATGATATTGTGCATACGTATTATGTACCATATATATACTCCTCTATAGGGTGTGTGTGTCTCACTGCACTGTTGATGAACATATATTTATCATTTATGAGATACATACATATATATATATTTACTTTTATATAAATATACATACATATAGTTTGTAATTGACAGTGACTTATATAGTATGTAGCACGAGTTATATGATTACTATTACTATTACTGTGTAATGTGTCAACATTTCATCTGAACGTTATAATTGTCAAAAAGCAATAAAACCACGGTCTACAAATAAACTGTGTTTTAAACTGAATGAAATTTGTGGCAGATTCATTATTTAGCCGTTATATCCACACCCGAACCCCGAACCAATGCATCCTGTTTCTACCCTTTGACCTTCCCCGATATAATCAACTGGTATCGATGATGATCTACATTGAATATTCATTGATAATAATCGAAAATGATCGTCTACCAGAGTGTACACTGTGTGTATATTCTGGTGGTTGGAAGGTAACCACATTAATGTTGATCCCATCTGTGATTGTTGTGTGTATGTATGAGATATATAAATACTCTGGTTAACCTTGTATTATGTCAGTTGCAGGCCATTGTATATCGTCCGCGCGGTGAGTACCAATCCTACCAACTAGAACTAAGTCAATCAGTTCTGCTACACCACTGTGCAACTATACATCTATATATATAGTTATTATGAAAACTGATTATTACTTCGCCATGTTGTACATGTGTCTCTCTGTATAATATATATGTTAATGGTTGATTTCCAGGACCCCGGGTGTACATTTATGATACTGTTGTTGTGTGTGTTTATGCCTGACTGCTCTGACGACGACGCCCGTGTGTGTTGCTTGTTGTTTTTGTGTATTTGCTTTCGTGGTTTTACAGTGCAGTAACGGTCACCTGATGTGTGCGGGCTGTTTCACACACGTGCTGGCGGACGCCCGTCTCCGCGACGAGATGGCCACGTGCCCCAACTGTCGCGTGGAGATCAGCAAGACGTCCGCGTCGCGGAACCTCGCCGTGGAGAAGGCGGTCAGCGAGCTGCCGTCCGAGTGTCAGTACTGCAGCAAGGAGTTCGCTCGGAACACGTTGGAACGTCACGAGGACGTGGACTGTGACGAGAGGTATTATAACACCTGGTGGACCTCCAATATTCGTCCTTAACCCCCCGCGACCCTCCAATATTCGTCCTTAAACCCCCGCCTTCCTCCAGTATTCGTCCTTAAACCCCCGCCTTCCTCCAATATTCGTCCTTAACCCCCCCGGCCTTCCTCCAATATTCGTCCTTAACCCCCCCCCCGCCTTCCTCCAGTATTCGTCCTTAAACCCACGGGAGAGGATGAATATTGAAAAACAGCGGACGAATTAAAAAAAAAAAAACAGATTGATAATTAGCGGCGGGACGGATATTGGAGTTTCACCGCGCATATCTGACCACACATGTAGCTCGGTATAGTAATATTGCAACTGTGCGTGTGTGTCTGTATATATGTACAGGATCACCGGGTGCAAGTACAGTCGCATCGGGTGTCCGTGGCGGGGGCCCGCCCACGAGGCCCCCGAACACGAGACCACGTGCACACATCCCCATCGGTCGGGCGCGGAGGTCATGGACGCGCTGCAACTTATCGACCTCAAGTTCGAGGAGGAGAAACGGCTCTATAACACCGTGTTCGACCTGCTGTCGTACGAGAAGATAACGTTCAATGGTACCGCGGCTGCTGACACTTGTGTGACACAATTATTTCAATAATCCGCGCATGTGTGTATTCGTTAGATTTACAGATGAAACCGTACCGCACCGATGAGTTCGTGCACCGGCTGTTCTACGAGACCTCCCGGTTCTCCGCGTTCAACAACCAGTGGGTGGTGAAGGCACGCATCAACAACAGCCAGCGCGACCCCACACAGAGCTCGGAACGCGACATGACGTACCAGGTAAATATACGCGCGCACCACTTGGTGCTCACAAGAATGTAACACGGCGATGCTGACGATGATGGTGGTGTGTGTTGTGCAGTTAATACTGAAAACCAAGACCACCTATCCGCTCGCCTTGCACTACGTGATCCTGAAGGGCCCGTTCGGCGATATGAAAGTGCAACCGCGGATACACAAGTTCGACTTCACCGACCAGGACAACGAGAGCCCGTACTTGCAGCTGCCGCTGCCCGACACGGCGGAGTGCAATCGTCTGCTCGCCACCAAGGCTATCAACTTCAGGTAACCCACAGATTATGTTCTGAAAGTACTGTAGTATCTTCAGAATCATTATCCACCTCGCGCACTTCTATAATTGTGTCAACTTTTGGCTAATTTAATCGACGAAGTAGCTGTTAGAAGTTAAATAAACTAGCCTTTGTGTATTTGATGACTGTGTTTCAGGTTAATCATGTTCCAGGCGTCCAAGTAATCCTGGAGCGCCGGACCTAGTGTGTAAGTTTCTTCCTCCTATTTACAAACTCCACGCGACCCGCTACATTTCTAGGTTAGAACTGACACTTGAATCACTTTATTTATTATCCTCTCGTTCGCGGTCTACAAACAATTAGGGGCGCGTAAGATCGTTATGTAATCCGAGACTGACATCTCAGTACACATATTTTCCACTATTTGCGTTATAACTGAATGAAATGATGGTTAGAGATTACACTTGCATATTTCGCGTAATTATCGATGCATTCGAATCGAGATATTCTATATAAATACCCCATATGATGTGTATATTAATGTTACTATGAATATTGTACTATGATTTAACTTATTATTACTAGGATTATTATTATTATGTATATCTACAGTTGTACATGTATTGTATCAAAGCGACGGGGTTTATTTATAAAAATATACATCACACATTGTATAAATGCTAATTTGCACTGTGTTTATTAACATTCCCACCCATTATTTTCTATTACAAATGCCTGGTTATGTATGGGTTAGTATGGTTTCTGCGTGTGTATCTTCTGTTTGGAGGTTATGTTCTTCAGGTGACAGCTGCTGACGGCGGCTCCTGGCTGCCAGACACTCAGCACACTGTGTTCACCTCCGGTTATCAGCACACCACTCTGAATATTACATCCACATGTGTACACGGTATTCACACACACAACCAATTCACGCGCCATCCTCGCAAATATGACGCCATTTTGTTCCATTACGTGTACACCAGTTCTCAAACGGATTAAAACAATGTTCTGCACATTTACAAAGTACAAGTCGCAGGAAACGTCTACTATAAACGTGCCGTATTAGTTTTCAGCGCTGCCATTCGTAAAAAACAAAAATAATTTGATGAAAAATGAACGAAAAATCATTTAATGCAAATAGTTATTAACATTATCAGTTGTATTAACCGTTATTAATAATAAATATCCAATAAAAACATCAATCAACAAAATATATTTACAAATACCTAGTGACGTTTGTGGTTGTTAGGTTTTCCTTATGCGATCGCGTAAATTGGTTGTGTGACTGCATTCGGTGTATAAATATATTTAGTGTGTGTTACTCACCGTACTGTTGTACCAACTCGCCCGGATTCGTTGTCGGTTACCGGTCAGCCTAGAACACGGTGTCAGCCGTGTATTATCCTGGACCGTCAGTGTCCTCACACATTCGCCATTGTGATAGTTCGACCCGGCCAGCAACAAAACTCCATCCGCCTTGGTGCTGTGAACACCAGCCACGTAACAGTGCTCTGCAGACTGTCTCTGCAAGACCACCGAATTCACGATATGTGATTAGTTGTAAAACATTCGCGAAAATCTTCTTCAAGAAAATATTCTCTTAAATATTCTCAAGAATATTACACTAAATTTTCATAAACCGCGATATAATCGAACACAAAATGAACAGAAACATCGTATTCTTCAGAGGATAAGTAAATGATTACCTGACTGGCAGCGGCTACGTGTTGGCGGGTGAATGTGTGACATCTGGTCGCCCGTGCCGTGTTCCACAGCTGCACATCGGCCGTGTCCGTGACGCAACAGATACCAGCAGCTCCGTACCACAGCACCCGGTCCACCGAGGACTCGGTGTTGAGCGAGGCGTCCAGCGCATCGTCCTCGGTGCTCGCCTGCAGGTTGTACACGTTGATGAGGCCGTCCGTGGACCCGGAGGCCAGTCTGTTAACGTCAGTCGGATGGAATGTCACCTATAAGCGCGGTACCAAGCTGATAATGCTCCGCGAGTTGTAACTGTTTGTGTACATACACTGGTAATATCGTTACTATGCGTCTCCCAATATCCGCCCAGCAACTTCCTGGTGCGCACGTCCCAGAACAAGAGGTACGCGTCGCCCTCGAAGAGCTCTGTGCCGGCACAGAGCACGCGATCATTCGCCGAGACATCGAAACATGTCAACGGTTTCACGAGATTCGAACTAGCGACGCTAGTATCTGAATTTATAAACCAGTATAACAACACCACATTAATAATAGCTGCAGTTTGTGAATTAAACTCACCTGTAAACTCCACGACACTCTTCTGCGGGTCCCGCAGATCCCAGCGCTTAATACAACCGTCCGCGGAGCCG
Organism: Carabus problematicus; assembly: GCA_963422195.1. NCBI lineage: Eukaryota > Metazoa > Arthropoda > Insecta > Coleoptera > Carabidae > Carabus > Carabus problematicus. The sequence goes on along the minus strand of OY728589.1, from coordinate 197,534 downwards.
GTGAACAAAGTATTGTTGTCAGTTATGGAGAATCGCACATTCACTACACTAGCCTTATGAGTATCAAAGGCGGCTTGTTTCGTCAATTCGCCAGCCGGTGTCAGGCGATGCACTTCACACGTGTTATCTGACAAACCAACACAGACCCGCGGCTCCGTAGAACTGGAATATTGCCAAACATAAACACTGCACTGAATGAGGTTAAAACGGTATAAATACCTGGTGCATGACAGGTGCAGAATATAAGTCCTGCTCAGCGTTAGCGCCTTCTCTACTGTTAGTTTATACGGTTTGTTGAACGCTTGCAACAGTTCTGAATCACTCACTGTATCACCGTCAAATTCATCGGCGTCGGTCTCTGATAAACTGTCATCGTTATCAAGACACAAGCTACCAAACTCCATCTCTATAAAACAACACGATTGTATTATTAATAATTTAAAATAGTACTTTGTTGAATATACTTGTATCGCTAACTTCAACAATCATAATGTATGAAATAAACGATGAAAATAATGTAGAATTAACCTAACAAATCAAAGTTAACACATGCTGTCAACAACAGAATGAAGTTGGCTACTGATGCTAAGCACTAATATGACAGTTTGAAATTAGTATTTTTATTTCGATATTATAGAATATTTATAAAAACACTACTGTACAAGTTAAATGCAAAGCAGTAATTAATTAAATTTGTTTAAGAATTATATTCATTTCATTCTTTCTGCATAATTGGTAATGTAGAAAACCCGCAGCATTGCCAACTGTCAAACAGACATTTAAAATATAACCTACAAGAATTACTGATTAAATTGAAGGTAATCATAATAGAAATTTCTCACAGAAACGATATAGTAAATGTGGTGATATATATTGATCTACTGGAATCGCGTTATAAGAATGTCGAATAGCAACAGTGCATTGGCGTCACTGACAGCCACTTATACGGATTCAGAGGGCGAGGATGGCAATGAAGAGGACGAATTGAACCAGGGCTCGGTGAGTACACCGACGTCGAACAGTGTGAACTCGCGCACCAATTCACCGGTACCGTCGGCGGTGAACCTGGTGGCCGGCAGCGTGGCTCAGCTCGTCTCGTATCACGATGACACAGTGATATCAGATGACGAAACACACGACACACTCGCCATCAACAACAACAACACCAGCAGCAGTGAAACAATGGTGCATAGTGGTGTCAGTGATGGCACAACGGCGTCATCAGCGGCGGCTGCTGCCGTGCTAGCAGCTGCAGCCGCGGCCACGGCAGCTGCTACAGCCGTCATCGACCAGGAGCCTGTCACTGACGACGGTATCCAGCTGCCGCCCGAGCCTGCGGGCCGCTGCTCCGTCGAGCTGCAGGACAAGATCGCCCGGCTGCATGAGAAGATGCTCAAAAATGGCCTGGACATGAATTACGTCATACAGCAGCGCAAAGACTTCCGCAATCCGAGCATCTACGAGAAGTTGATCCAGTTCTGCGGCATCAACGAGCTGGGCACAAACTATCCACCGCATCTATACGACCCGCTGCGATGGGGCAAGGAGTCCCTCTACGAGGAGCTGGCGCGCGTCCAAAAGCAGGAGATGGACCGGCGCGAGAAGGAACGCAAGACCAAGGTGGAAGTGGTCTCAGGCACCCGGCGGCCCGGCAGCGGCGCCGAGGAGGACGCGAAACGTCGCAAGTCCAAGTGGGATCAACCTGGAGGCACGGCCGCATCGCTCACCGGTGCACAAGCACTGAAACCCGCGGGCCTAGTGCAGGCGACACTCACCAGTAGCGCCACCGGCACCAAAGGAACCGTCATTTCAGCATTCGGTTCGTTGCCGCGAAAGCCCAAGATATAATAATAATACGGACAATATACAGTGACAAAATGTGCGTGCGCGAGTGTGTGAATGTTCATTATAAAGACTATGTAAATGTTTTCAATAAATGTTTAATTATATATATTCTAACCTCAAATGTTACAAATGTCAGATTGTAAATGGTACCAACATTACAAGTGATCCTATATTCCCTATAACGACACGTTCTCGAATAAAAGTGTGCGATTGTATCCTCGATAATTGTGTAGTAGTTGGCATGACAGTTTGTAGTCTTGTAATACTTTCAATAAAATCATACGAAGTGATCATAACATCGATCATTTTAGCGCAACTTTCAAATATTAACCCGAAAGTAATGTAAAGTCAATAAATCTATAATAAACGCCAACACATATGCATACGAAATTATAAAGAGTAATAAATAGGTTCATTAGCAGCAATTTTCATAATAAAACTACAAAAAAAGTTCAACATTAATTATTTGAAATAATTAGTATCGCCTGCAGCTCAGGCAACCGAATATACACTTGTGAATAACGGGATAATTGGACTGGCGATATGGACAACAGTGACATATAAGAATGTGATGACATTTGAGTGCCTGGGAACAAACGGGGTTATATATATTTTTCAATTTTTTTAACAAATGCGACGCTTCGATTTATATTACGAATGTTCACGGTGTGCTGTCTGACAGTACGAGTAGTGTCACCTGGCGGTGTTCACTTGCACTAGGCGTGAGTCTGTCGTCATACACGTGCGTGTATGCACACGCGCATCCCGTCCCGAGCAGCAGCGCCACACTGCTAGTGTGTGTGTGTGTGTGTGTGCACGGGCCCAAAGTTAAGTTAATATTATACATATGTGTGTTGGTGGCCGTCAGCGGCAGTAGTGGGAGAGAATACAAGCAATGGCTGTCGTTAGCAATGGACGGTGTGCAATGGATCCGTTAGTGGAAAATCAAAATGAAGTGGTGGATCGGTTAAAGTTACTGTATCCCGCCGTGAACGAGGAGAAGACGCCGCTGCCACGGGCCTGGAGTGCCAAGGAGAAATACAACTACATCGGGCTGTCTCAAAATAACCTGCGTGTACACTACAAAGGTGAGTAGTTTTATATATTCGTTCGTCCCGGGGCAGTGTATGTGTGTGTTTTAATCAACTATATATGTGTGTATAATATATAGGTGTGTGTCTGTGTCTGTTTTACAATACATATCTCTCGAATTTAGTTTGTGCATTTTGGGTTAAGCATCCGTAGAAATGTAAGTGTTGCGTGTGAGACAACACGAAGTTGGCACTTGATATTTTCACACATACATATGTGTGTGTGTAGCACTGTGTGCCATGTATTTTTATACTAGCGAGAGAGTGGTGCGTACATGTTGTTAATGCGTACATTTGACACGAGTGTCATCGACCATTTTTGGGTTCGAACCAACCAGTCAGCGTGCAGAACCAAACAAAGAAATCAGCTGATCCCCCTGTACCGAGCATACACTCGTCGTGACGTATGTCATGTACATCTGATGATGACCTCGCCACAAACCATACACAATATTAACTATATATAAATCATTATTTACTAATAATAATAACAAATAACAGCAATAATGTTTATATACTTTGCAATTATTATTTACAACGTTCTAAACTACCAAATGTCATTGTGCCATTATACAATCACGTAGAAATGTCATTGTGCAATGTCTGCGTTGCTCCGTCTGTCCAGGTTTCCAGAAATATAAATAAATCCAATACTGAAATGAACTTAAAATGGACGAAATGTGCACTGTGAACGTAGCAATGGAGTGTGCTGTCAAAATTACATTTGCCATTCACAGCTCTGAAGTTGGGCACAGTAGAAATTTCAAAAATGAACAATGGCTATTGCAAAATCGTGAGCACAGGTTAACTGTTAGGAAATGTGGCATTATTGCACGGAAAATATGCACACACAATTGCAAATCATGTTTGTTGTGCTGTGTATTTGTTAGTTGATAAGAAATTATTGTAAATACTGATGCACGTTGCACGTATATGAAATGAAAATCGTTCATGTTCTATTATTAACTTTCACCGTATCATTCTCGCACACACACACACACACACACACTCTCTCCAAATCGTCGTTCTTTGTGTTGGTTTCGCAAAGAACAAGCAGAGTGCCCCTTGTCTAGTCCACTACTCACGGCTGCCGTTTCACAATAGATCCCCCCAGTGTCGATGTGTATTTGTATACACAAGTTTCAGATAATGTTGTATTAATCTAGCAATTTACATAATTGTTGCACGTAATGAATAATTCTCGATTAATGTCTGTGATTATAACCTTGATGTGTGTGTGTTTGTGTGTTTATACACGGATGTATCACGTGTCCGCATTTGCACGTGTCCACCTGCTATGGATATTCATCGTTGTACTTTTACTTTGAGGTGGATTCTGTGATTATTACCGCGTAGTTCATTCGTCTAGTGTGTGTTTGTTATTATGAATATCTTGTACTGAACGTGTTGTGATAACATATGTAGCCGTCATGAGACAAGGTTATGTTTACCAGTTAACGCGCGGCCCACGGTGACAATGAATGCAAGGTCGCTGGCCACACGATCACTTAAATATTATCATACACACGTAAGAGGCGCATCTGTCTGTCAGACAATCAGTACATGTCGTCGTATGTGGTAGACACTACGCACTTATAAATACCGCCTTGAAATGTTCCCGGTGCTGTCTGCAGCTGTGATATTTCATATCAATAACCAAAACTGCAACAACGTACCGCTTGACATTCATCACTGCGTATGGTTTATCTTGAATGTCACGAACTTAAAAATGAACTCGCAATAAACACATCATGCACACTGCAGACGAACACCTACACACATATCTATCAATTTCAACAGTTTAGTTTCAAATCATTCAAATACGAGTGACATGTAGCGCTGGTTCATGTGATGCCCGTGCAGATGGCGCTAGTGTAGCTGTCAGATTTTGACAGTTGCTAAGGGTGCGTCCAGCAATGTACGTAGCACATCTGTAGATAAACTGTTGGTACTATTTTCATTATTTACATATCGGAACGAACAAGATTGTCGATCGATTTAATGATTACTCGGTATAATAAATTACCCTAATCGTCGTATGTATGTATATGTAGCTTCGGTTGTACACAGACTAACTGATGACCTTGACCTGTTTTCACTTGGCCCCTCTGCTGAGCGGCCGCTGGTGTCGTCATTGTGTAGCAGTGACGTCACTGATCCTGGCTGGCATTTGGCAATATTGACGTGATAAGTAGAGCCACCGTGTGCATCCGATCTCACGTGTACAAAATATAGTTTGCAGTACAGCACAGTTTCCTTTCAATGTACTCGTCAATTTTATCGACAAGTAATCGTATTCCACGCGGAATGTTGACGATGTTATGAGTGAACAACATGAACTACGTTTAATAATAATCGAATGGAATAACAATAACACCATTGTTGACGTACACATGCCATAGCGGTATGAATCACATTTCTAATTTGATTTCGTGTACGCAATGAAGCCAAAATGACCCGCGACTGCCGCTAACACACGAGTACAATGTCTAATTATACGCTTATGCTTAATTCCGTAGCGTTGGACTTGCATATGAGCCATCGCAAATCCGTATCGTCCTGGGACAGGAGCGTATTAAGGGAATAGAGTCACATACACACACACACGCACACCTCTTAATAGTGTTGTTCCATGTTGTTATGGCGAGATATGTGTTCGTGGAGACTTGTCATTGTGTGCATTTGTATATCTAGTGTGGAATTTTCAGTAAATGTACAAAGTTACTTAGAGCCTGTGCGTGGGTGTGTGTGTGTGGTTTGTTGGTCCAGGTGTGTGCATGGCGATGACCCCTGTAGGTACGCTGCCCTGTGTGTGTGTACACTTGGACCCCCCTTGCAACTCGGGTCAGTGGCCTGTATCGACGCCCGACTCTCCTGTCTGCCTGAACCATACAAATACATAGATTGTTTCACTACACAGCGACACACAGTGATATGAGATACGTACACACACACACAGACAGAGAGGAATAATTATATATATATATATATATACAGTAGAGTCGCGATTTAGTGAACTAATTCCGGCCAAGCCTGTTCACTCTTTAGGGGTGTTTACATTTTCGGGGTTCTGGTCTCACTCAGATATTTTGAGAAACAACTTTTATTCTAGGTACCTAAATCAACAAAATTATGTATGTATATGTAAAATAATAAAAGAGAAGGAAAAATATTGAATCCAAAATGGTTAGTTCAAAGTAATGTGTGTTTGTTTCAAAACTTAATCATAAATATGATTTTCTATTATTTTATTGTAGATTTTCTTTAGTCAATTGTAGATTTTGAAAAAGAGAAATATTGAATCCAAAATGATTGGAATAAATGACTATAGTTCAAGATGATAACAGATATACGACGTTTCGATCATATGGTTTTTGGTCATTTTCAAGCAAAAAACAAAATTCTAGTTCTAAAAAACATAAACAAAATCTCTTCAGAATTACACTCAAAGAGTACAAAAATATTTTGAAAAATAAGTAATGTTGGGTTGTTTACGCTTTTTTCAGGTTAATTTGAACTAATTTTTGTCGCAAATCATGTAACACGAGCAAACTGAAATATTCTACTAACAAACACGGTCACACATTCTCTTGTACCCAGACATTAAGTATTTAATTTTTTTTGTTTTAAATTTAAGTATTTTCGTTTACGTGCCATCTAGATTCATATTTACTGGGATTCCCCAGAGAAGTATCGCAAATACCATAGTTTACTGTATCGGGGTTTACAGCTGTTCACTATATCGGGACGTAATGCTAAAATTTAAGTGTTCACTCTATCGGGTTGTTCATTTAATCGAGAGTTCACTAAATCGCGACTTTACTGTATATATATATATATATATATATATATATATATATATATATATATATATATATATATATATATATATATATATATATATATATATATATATATATATATATATATATATACACACTCAGTGATATGAGATACGTACACACACAGACAGAGAGTAATAATTATTTATATATATATATATATATATATATATATATATATATATATATATAATGTGTGTGTACATTGCTCGCTATTTGCAGGCGGGGCATCCGTGTTGCACATACGAGTATCTGTGTGTGTGTGTATATGCATCTATAACTACTCGGCACATGATCTAAATTTAACTATCACCATATACAGCATTCCATGTCAGGAACATACTCGCACTCGTTCATTTACTCGCCATTTAGCAACATTTATTTACGTTAGTAATTTGCCAAGTATTAGAATTTCAGTGGAAAAATATACATATATACATGTATATGGTAGAGCTGTAATAATGTGTAATGTTGGTCTCTCAATCAGTCGATGGTGCACCAAGGACAGTGTGTGGTGGTTCATATGACACTTCATCACCAGTGTGTTCCATTTCCTATCAATCATTTGTCCAACACGTACCGCGGGAGAATTTGTTAATTTATGTAATAAACACAGGGAATTAACACATGTAAATATAGAAAATCCGTGAGTACGGGCCGAACAACGCATTTTAGAGCAAAAGTGCAAAGGAAAAAAGTTGTTCAGAACTAAAAACTGCACAGTATGATGCCACATTCAGCGGTTAAATAACGTTCTGTAAACGAGCAAATCAATTCGGAAATACTGCATTCTAATCAGGAGATCAGGAGGTCGTAAAACAAAAACGCTATGGTTTGATTAGTTGTTGTTGTAATGAACAAAAATACTTGACCTCGTGATCGGTCATTAAAATGCACTATTTCAAAATTGATGCACGTTGATGTACAAAAATATTTAAAACGCTGAATATGGCATCACATTGCGCAGTTTTTAATTCTGAACAACTTTTTCCATTTACACTTTTGCTCTAAAATGCGTTGTTCCGAAGTAATCATAGTATTTCTCTATATTTACATTGTTAATTCCGCATGTCCTAGATTTCTTGGGACACCCGGTATATATTCCGTCACTGATTCGAATTAAAGTTATTCATTATAAAATCAGCCATTCATTGTTTACGACAAAAATGCACAGCGTGAGTGTGCGTGTGCAGCCCGCAATACACGAGTGTACGTTGTGTTGCTGTTGTTGATGGTGGTTGTTGTTGTTGTTCCGTGTAGGTCATGGTAAGACGCACCGTGATGCCGCCAGCGTGCAGGCGACCCACGCCATCCCCGCCGCCTGTGGCCTGTACTATTTCGAGGTGAAGATCGTCAGCAAAGGCCGCGATGGCTACATGGGTATCGGCCTATCGGCGCAGGGTGTCAACATGAACCGCTTGCCAGGTATGTACTGCGGAATGGAAACTATTGCATCCGAACAACAGTTGGAATAAATGACACTATAGTTTGAGAACTGTTTCTTGACGATCTACACATAGGAACGTTGCGTACGCTCTTGACCGTCAAATATTAATTTGATCGTTTTAGTTTCTTTTTTACAATCTACACTGTATAATTGTTAATTGTATACTTACTATTTCAATTCCTTTGATATTCTAAGTGTAATTTTCATAACATATTCGCTGTACTAGTACATTTTCAGCGAATTTAAACGTCAAATTGACATTTCAATTACAAAAAGAAAGAACGAAAACAATCAGATTAATATTTTGATTCGAAAATCAAATGAGCACGCAACGTTCCTATGTGTAGATCGTCATGAGACACACACACGGTATATAATCTCTGGTATTTCTAGGATGGGATAAACATTCGTACGGTTACCACGGCGATGACGGCCATTCGTTCTGCTCGTCGGGCACCGGGCAACCGTACGGACCGACCTTCACCACCGGTGATGTGATCGGTTGCGGAGTGAACCTCATCGACAACACGTGCTTCTACACGAAGAACGGGCATCATCTGGGCATAGCATTCACAGATCTACCAGTGAGTAGTGTCAATCTGCTCCTCAGTGTGTGTAATGTTGTATAATATTCCGTGTGTTTACAATGTGTCTCTCCAGCCGAATCTCTACCCGACGGTGGGTCTGCAGACGCCTGGCGAGGTGGTGGACGCGAACTTTGGCCAGGAACCTTTCGTCTTCGACATCGAGGACATGATGAAGGAGTTGCGGGCGCGCACCCGGCTCTCCATCCACGAGTTCCCGGTGCCAGAGAGTCAGGGCGAATGGCAAGCGATACTACACAAGTAAGCAACATATTGGAGCACAATGATGATTACATTTTGCACATAACTATGTCTATTTGTCTGTCTGTATTGTAGAATGGTTTCAACATACCTGGTGCATCACGGCTACTGTGCCACCGCTGAATCCTTCGCCCACATGACGGGCCAACCGTTCAATGAAGACATCACTTCCATTCGGAACCGACAAAGTACGTACAATACACCTGAAATGTGCAGCATTTTAATTGACGACAGATCCGATATGTGAATATGTAGACGTAATAACATTATGTGTGTGTGTGTGTGTTTGTAGGAATTCTAAAACTAGTATTAGCCGGTCGCATGGGCGAGGCTATCGAGATGACATCCAGACTCTACCCTAGACTGCTGGAACACAACCAGAACCTGCTGTTCATGCTGAAGTGCCGCCAGTTCGTCGAGATGGTCAATGGCACGGACTCGGAGGTGTGCCCGCGACGGTGCGGCTTCTCACCGTCGTTCAGCACGTCACCGCGACCCAACAGTCCTATCCAGACGTCGGTGATTCAGTCGACGAAGAGCTACAGCAGCAGCAGTAATAAACCAGCGACAACTACGCCGCCAACACCACCACCAGCACTGCTACTGTCCGGCAACATAAACAACAATACCGGCCGCAACAGTAACAACAACAACAGCAGCGGCGGCAGCAACAACAACAGCAGCAGCTGCAGCAGTAACAGCAGTGTGGAGGAGTTGAACAACCAGAACAACACCGCCGCCAGTACAGCACTGAACGGAGCCGCTCCACCAACTCCACCAGTACTGCTACCAACAGCAGCCACCAACGCCACCACCACGGACAACATCAGCAGCAGCGGTGAGCTGATACGACCGGACGAAGACAGCGATGTGGAGATGGACACGGCAGAGGAGATACCGAACGGCTCCGGCCCGGTGACCAGCAGTAACGGTAAAGTATCACCGACTACCAACGGGTACCAGAACGGTAACACAACGGTGCACGCGCGGGATTGTCATAACTTCCAGAAGGAAGACGAGGAGATGGGTAAGTGAGCACATGTTGATGATGATAACAGTAGCAGCCCGTACACATGTATGTCCTGCAGATGTTGACGTACCGGTAATACGGAAAGCGTGCGGGAAACCAGCGGTGGAACGGATCCTGGAGTTCGGCCGCGAACTCTACAACATGAGCCAACGACTCAAGGTCGAACAGGGCAAGAATGCGGCCAACAAGAAGATGTTACAAGTAAAACTATCAACAACAAAAACTGCTTACACTCGACAACCGCGGATGTGTGATAATGCGTGTGTCTCTCTGTTCCAGGATGCTTTCAGTCTGCTCGCGTACTCCAACCCGTGGGCGAGTCCTGTGGGCTGGCAACTGGACCCCGTCCAGCGGGAGACCATATGCGGGTCGCTGAATTCGGCCATTCTAGGTAAATATCAGAAAACACTTCGCAACTTCAGTGTCCGACAATGAATGTTCACCGATGCGATAGTTTATTGCGCGTTTATTTATGTGTACACTTGGTTTGTTTGTTGCAGAATCGTGTAATCTACCGCGGCGTCCCCCGTTGGAGGTGGCCATGGCGCACGCGCAAGAGCTGGTGCGACTGATGTCCACCGCGGGGCTCGGCTCGTGTGCCTTCGCCGACGTGACGGACCTGCTGGAGCACTGACACACGCCGCACTGGTCAACAGCAGCCACCACCAACAGTAGCAGTCGTCAGCAGCCGTCGCCGAGTGCCACCACGTGTCACAGCGCCACGTGTCCCTGTCCCGCTCACCCCCGTAACCGTGCACTGGCTGTCGTTTATGAACTAATACATGTCGCGTACCTGTACTGATGAGTACAGGTACACACACACACACATCTACTACTGCTAACTACTGTTGTTGATAGTAGTAGAGATAGTGACACATACACACATACTATAATTACTTATGATTACTATTAACTAATACTACTACTACTACTGGGAATTCATAATTACACATCTCTCTGTCTCTGTCTGTCTGTCTCTGTTTCTTTTCTTGTGTTAGTAGAGGAGGCGCCGCCCCCGGGGGCCATTGTTCGGTGAACTGTGTTGGCTTGTTCTGATTCGTTTATTACTATTATTTATACTCGTTCGATGCGTGGAGCCTGACCGGTGTCTACACGTCACTATTCTGTCTGTCTGTCCGTCGGGCCGGGTTAGTTTCGTTCTGCGCAGGCGCGCGCGCATGCGCAACACACACACACACGAATATTATCATTACTATTGTCTTAATTTTACCATATGTTTATTAGCGATTTTCTCTTATTATTATTATTGAAATTTTTACTTGGAAATGTTTTTACGTAAAGGAATTTCTACATACACATATACATATATTTATATTTAAATGAATAGCAACTATGATTATATCTAACTATATATATATATACACACCTTGGTTGAATATTTTATTGAATCATCTGTACATGTTTCCGAATTAAATAAATAACAGATATTACAGTTATGTGGATGGGGTCGTGGTTGTTATTTTGTCGGTGTGTGTGTGTGTGTGTGTGTGTTATCCTGTCCGTGTGTGTATATTACAGCAGCTGAGAGAGCACAGAGAGAGAGAGAGTACACTCACATGTAGAATTGTTACACAAACCAGCCAGTGTTGACTTATAGCATGTGCGTTGTTGGTACGGGCTGAGCCAGGACAAATCCCTTGGAAGCCGTTAGTGCAATGGTGCTTAGCGCCTCCACCAACCCCTCCCCCATCATAGCACCGGCAACTCCAATATTCGTCCACCGAAATATACGGCTTTATTTGATATTCGTCCCCCGTTCTTTCGTTATTCGCCCGAAAAGTTTAACTTGTTCGTCGCATCCTGTGACGTGACCAGAGAACAATCCGCCCCGTTGAAATATTTAAAAATCCTAACAACAATAATTACACTTTGGTTTCAATATTCATCTTGTCGCTGGGGCTGAATGACGAATATTGGAGCTCCACGGTTTTGATAATCCTAATGCGAATCTTGTGTATGTCCCCCAGGAACTCTTACTGGGGTCAATTCATTGTTTCAGTGCAAACAGCGAGTCCAGTTTTGGTCACGTGTAATGTGTTTAGATCCATGCGTATGTTGTAGAAATGTATGATGCATTGAATATTTAAAATATCGATAATAATACGCGCTGTATGACCGGATATGGCGGTAGATTAGTACTGATTGCGTGGACAACTGTCTGTTGTATAGTTATAATAATATCTGTGTAGTTTACCGACGATATAATGCGTTAATAATGGCGTGCTGACGATCATGTTGTGTGCACTAGCTTCACACGCTGCACGTACATCGGTTCTTGTACCCATCTGATGCAATATGAGAATAATAAGTATCTATAATCAAATTGCCGTTCAAGTACACATATATATACACACTGTATCTCTCCCTTAGAAATGCTAGATATCTGACAATGATTACAGAATTGATTGTTGCAGAGTGTTTACAAGATAGTATTGTTGGTGATTATTATTGTTATATATTTGATTTAGCAATATACATATATATATATATATATATAATTGATTGTGTTTTATACTAAACTATAATTTCTAAGTTACAACTTGTATTGTGTATGATTCAGTTCCGTCTGTGAACACACAATGAAACTAAATGTTTGATACAGAAATAATAAAGAAAAACATCTACAATTTTATAGTTCTAAAAGAATATCAGCTGTTGTGTTGTCTTGTGTCCTGTAGTAATAATTACTAGCGATGAGAGTAACCGTAGTTGGACGGGCGGGGCGACGTTGGTGGTGGGGGTGGTGCGCGCTCACGTGACCGACGGAAGTTGCGCACACGCCGGCGCCCGGAATCGAGCGACGCTTCGCAGGCGGATCGACGCCGAGCGCCTGTTAGTCAAGGAGTCGAGTGACGCGCGTGTATTGTACACGAATAGCGAACACATATGTGCTGCATCTAAGTACGATATATCCCCGTGTACACAGTGCGGATACAAGTGAGTTGAGTATAGAGAGTTGTAGAGTGTGACAACTACTACATAGAGCATATATCTGTTGCTCACTAAGCCTCCGTCTACATGCTGGACGGCTGCACCTAAGACAACAGCAACACACTGCCCAGTTGTAGTTTGTGTGTGATGTACAGCGTGCTGGAGGCGGTAGTGTTGGCGGCGGTGTTGTGTTACGCGGGCTTATAGTGTCGACACCATCACCATCATCAGCATCATTGTTGTTGTTGCGGCGAGCACAACACACACCGCTATTTTGTAGAGATATAGTTAGAGGAGCATAGTCCGTGTTTAAGAAAGTCCCCGAGAACGACGGCACCATAGCCGGAGTAACGTTCTGCTTCGAGGTTGCTCGAACCATGGGGTGCACCTCATCAGCGGAGGAACGCGCCGCCTTGGCGCGCAGCAAACAGATCGAGAGGAACCTGAAGGAGGACGGTATCCAGGCGGCCAAAGATATAAAGTTACTGTTACTCGGTAAGTTGTGAGATATGACAATATGGACGCAGAATGAGAAGTGATGTTAACTATTAGAGCATTATAATGGTAAATGGTACTGCACGTGCATTGATAGTGTTAGGGTTAGTTACATATATATGTAGATCTAGTTGCTGGTTAGTGGGAGGGTGAGTGCACGTTGTGCGAAAGCTCAATATCGAGGCACAGGGCGCGGAGACATGCGCACACGCGCCACCAACCCGCACACCCCCCCAGCTCCACCCCATACACACTGTTGAATCGAAACTATGGATGTGGACCACTTAACAAGTGTCTATACACACATTGACACGATTCCAGTATCCAGCAGGACTACTATATGCCTTTTATTCATATCATTTTGAGTTAAATGTTGGAAGAAATCACAGACAATAATCAATGCTTCTCCTTGGCATGGATAGAAATCATCATTGTACTCTTGTATACACGATGGTGATGATGACACATCTCAATGTACGAATCATGTTTGCATGCTGATAGAACTCGATATTTATTTATTTATTATTATACACACACGAGAATAATGTATCGGATCGATTAGTTTATATTTGCTCACTGATAACGTGGTCAAACAAATGCGTTGTTTAATTTAGATAACATGAAATGTGTATGTACACACATATATGTGTATGTAGAATGCGAACACATACTAATGTCAATGTATAGTTGTGCATTATACCACGGTATTAACCATGGAATATATCTTGTAGTTATCTAAGTAAGTGTAGTCTTATTTTTACACACACGCGGGTATCCTGTCTCAACAACTGCATAATCTAACACGATAATTTCGTGAACGAAAGTTTATTTAACTTTTAAAAATACCAAGGTTTAAAAATAGTTCTCGCAGAACGTCATATGGATTGTCTGTGTATGTGTGTGTGTGTACATACACAATACAACAAACACAATATGTATTAACAAACATCAATGGACAAATACAACTCAATATTTCATCGGATTCGTTACTGTTCTTAATGGCTAGACCACTGACAGATTTAGCTGTAAATCATCAAGCACATTGTATAGTTCCTTGTGAACCTGTACTGTTACATTTTGATGTTCACTGGTTAATGTGTGCATGCATGTGTGTGTGCGAATGGAAGGGATAGCGGCAAGATAGGCGCTCACACATCTGTCGCTTGTTGGATTATACCGGCTGAGTAACATGGCGGGCATCAGTCAGTAACAAGAGTATCGTTGGACTGTCAAGTGCGTTGTTTCCAGTAACAGTATCACGAGTGAAACTATAGCTTCATATACTGTGCTCAGTGGTAGTTCAACTAGGTTTTAGTTGGTCAGAGTCGCCAGTGTATCATAGACAGTTGTGTGTCAACAAACATAACCTCACAATGTGCTGTCTGGTGTAATGTGCCGCTTCTACCGTTGTCGATTGTGGTCGATTGTCGTTGTTGTTGTTGTGAGTGTGTGTTAAACAAATCTCCCACCACGTTGTGCATGCGGAGCGGCGTCATGGGGTGCGCCATGTCTGCGGAGGAACGGGCGGCGATGGCCAAGACGAGGAAGATTGACCAGAAACTGAAGGAGGACGGTATCCGGGCGAGGAAGGACATTAAACTGTTACTATTAGGTACACCCTAACATTTATTACCTACGCCAATGGCTATTTGCCAATACGCGCGGCTTGACTCATTCAGCTGATTCAGTTACATTGTTGAACAACAAACTCGATTTTCTAGCAATCCTCTCAATTCTCGGAAACGGTATTTATACAATTCCGAATAGCAAACGGACAACCTACACTGTACAGGCGAAAAGGTTTAGTATTCCAAGCACAAATACACGGCATAAACTGTCGTTATTCGTAATTATGTACATCAATGTTGAGTGGAATATTGTCTACGCGTGTGACGAATGAATATACATACGACATTTTGTGTGAAATATATAATCAGTGAATTGTGGTTAGAATTATGTCACGTACGGAAGGATCGGCGGGGGGGAATATATACGTATGTGATGGGAAATTCCACACAGAGTAGGGTAGTCACTAGCCAAGGTTAGAATGAAATAACAGCACCCCTCACATCCACAACCCTTCACGGGCTAATCACACGTTTATATCAACATGAAATCATATACAACTATGGTTAATCTTTGGTTAGTTCTGAACGGAGTTAGTGTATAAGGTAACACTAACCTATAGTGCTGTTGTGTAGTGAATATATTGTTCTATCTGTTGCATCTGTGGTTTGGTTAATGAATGATTTGTCTAGGCATTTAACCTTTCGCCATTAACCCTGGTAAATGTGTCAACGACGTGTGTAGCTAGGTAGGTGGACACATATTTGAATTATCAGGGCCGTAGCACACGTTATCTATCATACATACAGTTGGTAGTGTATATGTGCTCTATATAATCCTACCCACAGTCTCTTCATTCAACAACAGCACATTCAGTCAATTATGAGCTGCTGGTAAAAATCTCTCCACTATTGCACACTGTCAGCTATGTGTATGTGTGTGTTTGTTCATTCAGTAATTCGTATAATGAATGCAATAACTGTAATTAACATTCAAGTAGCTGACATTTGCAAGAACACTGAATGATTATAATTATAAAACACATGCCATCTATTCGCCTCGCTTAAGGGTAAACAGATATTAAACGCAGAATGACAAAATTAATGTCCAATCGATTATAATTCGAGTTAAATCTTGTAATGAAATAAGGCAACCTTTGTGTAATGGTGTGAGATATATATATATATATATATATATATATATATATATATATATATATATATATATATATACGTGGTGATAATGATGGACGAAGCAGATGAGAATGAGAAATGGGTGTGGCAGCAGCCAGAACATTGCCAAATATGACCCGTGAGTTGTATTTGCTCTTTGTGGCGACTATGGCCCTTCACCGATATACGTACACCGCATATGGACTGCAATGTGTACAGGGCCGGCACTAGGAGTATATTTACTCGGCCTGTGAGGGGCTGGTGTATTGTGATCTCTCGTACATAGTCTGTATGTGTGAGTCAGTGAATATTGTATGACTACTAGTTAATACCCTACCAACTGTATCAGTTACAGCTTGGTTTACCTTGAAGGTGACCCATATATCTGTGTACACCGCACTGTAGTTGCACGCGTGTGTGTGTATGTTGCCCACTCACACACATTGCATGTTACCTGTGAGTAAACATACCATAGTCATCAATATTACCTGTGATTTATACTTGGCGAAATGTAGGAACATATTCTGTACTTCGTACTCTGTACATTACAAAAAGCTTTGTTTGTCAGGGTTGGTTTTAATTATACAAGCCCGTATAATCACACAACTGTCGCAACAAGCTTTTCGCTTTTACCGACTTTGACACTTTCACCCTTTCCCAGAATTATGGAGTAAAAGTTCACAGCACATTTCTTACCCTGTATGTATGTAGATATTTTCGAGAGAGACAAAAACATAACTGTTGTACTACTTTCTCTTCCCAAACCAGAGACAGAAACATATTTAAATAACTTATTCTATTATGATCCGAGGCTCTGTGCATTATACTGAAGAAGCATATTCCTTGTGTACAACTTGTACAGTTATCAACATCAACTGTGTGTTGTAAATGAACGTTTTTATTTGAGAAAGTCTACGATGGCGGATATTTAGGAAGTAGATGTGTGTGTGTGTGTGTGTGTGTGTGTGTTTAGAGTATACACTCCACTCGTACGGCTGTGTAAGGCGACCGGATGTTGGTTTTATCGGCTTAATTGCTATGCTTGGCGCGTCCTTATTCTGCTCGTTGTTGTGTGCCATATGTGTACGCGCGTGCACCACCCGCAACGTACACACGCACACACGCGCGCGCGCGCATACGACTGTACGTGCGTGTGTGCGCAATGAAAATGCGACATCATGCCGCATGGGATTTTCTCGTTCATAACACACAGTGTACTCAGTGATTCTACAAAACTTGATATCTGCGTCTTAGCTCATCACACTACTGATGAGCTAAGACCCAAGTATCGAGTCGCGTTTGTGGCTCCTACTGTCTCTGTGTGTACATATTTAGTAGCTATTTTGGCGGTGGTGAGTTCAATGCCAGCACACGCAGCCACTGATAACAAAACTAGAAGGATCTACCTGGCACCTGTCCCTCGCCCTTCTGAACCTTTCCGGGCTGAATGTGGGATGGTAGATGGGTGGCGAATATGTACACGCCGATATGGGATTTGAACCGAAGCACGCGCGTGGTCTATCTACGTTTGATCCTCTCGCGTGTCCTCTCCAAATATACACTGCTACACGTTCTTCACGTTCCGTCTTTATCGAACCCCCCTGTGAGACTAGACCTGGTGTAGCATCACACATTACAGCCATGATTCTAGAAGTATTTCCACCGAAATTCGCCCGAAAGTTCGCACATTGAAACCTTGTATGACCGCATACATGATATATGGATCTGAATGTGCTAACTGCTCGCTCTGTTTTGTTAATTAACACTTACACGTATGTGTACGTGTACGTGTGTGACGTCACACACAAACATTGTGAGCGCATGACGAAGGAATTGAACGTATCGATAACAGTTGCTCCAAATCAACAATAATCCAAGTTCAAATAATAGTGTAATGTATTCTTGGTCTGTTTATCTGCGATCTTGACGATGGTAGAATTATATACACACGCTATTATACATACTGATGTCAGTATCACAGATTGGACAGTTCAAAATCAGTGAAATGTTTGTGAATATTGTAAATAATGCTGGATTCCTCCGTCGTGGCTGTCATAACACACAATAGAGCAGCAGCAATGGCTACACATAGTATACATGTTTGTGTCGAATATTTGCTACAGAAATCGTGACGCACTCAGTACTAATTATAATCACATGGTACACACACGTAACCTAACACACACACACACACACACACGTATGCTTATATACAGGGTGTCCCAAGAAATCTAGGACATAGGGAATTAACAATGTAAATATAGAAAATCCGTGATTACGGGCTGAACAACGCATTTTAGAGCAAAAGTGTAAATGAAAAAAGTTGTTCAGAATTAAAAACTGCATAATATGATGCCATATTCGGCGTGTTTAAATATTTCGGTATATCGAGTAAATCTATGTTGAAATATTGCATTTTGATGACTAGATCAGGACAGATTATAGAACAACTAGTATTCAAAGAATGGGTTAGTCACCCATGCCTGCAGCTCATCGACGTATGTGCAAGTCTGAATATATCACAAATTATTATTTATCTAAATTCACTTTTAAAATCGTAGGTGCCTAGGTCGCAAATAAAACAACAAATTTAAAACAAGTGTGAATACATTTTCTTCTCTTGACAAAAGCAAAGCAAACTAAGCCGACTATAAATGCATTGATCTTCTTTTGTTCAATTTTTAATTAAAAAATATTTTTTTCTCCAATGGTCTTACATAATTTTTCAAAATAAAAAATATGGAAAAATATTGTTCCATTTCCTGCATATGCAAGAAAATTTTGAATACAATTGAGTGAAAAATAAAGGAGAAAAAAAATAAAAACTGAAAAAAAGTTGCAAAATATTTTTTTTCTCAAGTGCGAAGGAAAATTTTGAAAAATAAAATGTACCTTGCACAACTAGACCATAACAAGTATCTGCAGAAAAAATTTCATATATATATATATATATATATATATATATATATATATATATATATATAATGTTCGTGACAATGTTAACCTCTGTGTAATGTGTTGTCAGTGTGTGTGTGTGTTACACACGCACTGACTGTTTCCCATGTGTGTCTTTTTTTCTGTACATGGCGTCCGACTTACGTTAATACATCATACTGTACGTTAATCTAATACAGAAAAAAACCTCACATGATTTTTCAAGTTTTTTACTCACACACAGAGAGCGCCTTTCATTTGTCACCAAACTTCTGGTCGACATGTGCGACTCAATAAATATATCTATGTGTTTGTTTGTAAGCCATATGCGAATCACCATTCTTCTTCTTCTTCTGTAGATGAACATTCTTACTTGATAAGTATGCATGCTTGCATGAATTTGTAAACAATCCGTGGTGTATTGTCTTACTCGTGTAGTGATTTGCAATTCATAGGTTTCCAGTATTTGCAGGTCTATTTACAGGCGGAGCATCTCCATATGAATACTTACAGTACGAGCGACACAATATAGATACACGGGATAACATATCCTTACATCTGTACAGGTCAAGCTTGCTCTGTAATGTTAAACAACGTAGATTTTCCAGCAGTGATTCTGTATTTGACAAACGGTAATGCGCATCAACTTTGCGGCGGCCATTGTTGTTTTGTAAGAAGCATTGTTGTTTCATTGTAAACATTTTTTGCGGAGTAAGGAAACCCTTCTGATTGTGGTGTTGACGGTGGATCGATATACTCTTTATTTCAGCTTAGCTACACGTAATTTTGTACTCCGCTGACTGTCAATAGTGAACAGTATGTCGGGTGCACGTCACAGGTGATTCTAGAGTGCCATATTATATACATATGTCACGACATGTCAACACACTCACAGATATACACACAGTGTGTGTGTCATGCAATACTTATACGCTACATTACACACGGAATTATTCCGTGTGAATATTGATTCTTGCATTCACTTGGAAATGAACCGCAGAAACAGCACTCTCTAGTTGTTGTATTGCTTGATTTTATAGAACCATATCGCAAGACCGACTGCGATAGAATTATATCATGTTAGTCCATAAACATGGACGGTTTAAATCGTAATTTACATCGGCTGCCGGTCGTTAAAGTTGTACTTGTTCGTTACTCTAGCCTGACATGTGGTGATTATTCACGGATATACGTTATTTTTAGACAAGTACTTTCTAGTTACAAGTCCCTGTTTGAGCTGTTGTCGATTGATACCGTTATTAGCTAGTGTGTGTTGTGTTGATATCATTATTGTTCCACAGGCCCAACTATAACTTGGGTATATTTGCTCGACAATTTATCAGAGTGCATTTGTGTGTCTGATACACGTGTAATTAGTGTGATTATACCTGTGTTTGACAACAGTTTGTGTCTAGAACAAAATGAACGTTTATACAGCTGGCCTTCGCTGTTTTCGGGTTCTGTGACGGGTCATCAATGAAAATGTCGGTAATTATTTACATAATCAATCACGTCTAAATGGTTGTTGGGATGTGCCATTGTCAATGAACCAATACAATGTCATCGGATGGCGAGTTATCGACTGTTATAATAAATAATTCCAAGGCTATAAATTGTCAGAGTGAAAATGTACAATTTGTGCTGGTAGTTCTGTCAAATATAAGTAACTCATGTAGTAGTTACTAATGCTAGTATGTGTGTGCGATACTAGCAGATTGTCAGTAGTTAGTTGATGATGTGATTAGCGTTATTAGCTGGGTGGCTAATGAATGTAATTAATGATGTACACGATAATGATGGCTTGGGTGTTAATGTGTGTTTGTGTTCTTACAGGAGCTGGCGAGTCGGGGAAGAGTACGATAGTAAAGCAAATGAAGTGAGTATAACCACCAATCATACACAATTAACAACATTTCTTCTATGTAATGATAAATTATTCATACCACAACCTGTGTTTAATTTATTTTGTTAAAGTGCGAAATATGTAACACTGAAATAGTAGTCAACGTGTATTCCACAGTGTGTAGTGTCGATAACCTTTAAATAAACCAACAAATTACCAATTCACCCTCTGTACATAACCTTGATTAGAAATATTCTAAAAACGCGAATTGTTCATTTGAATTAATACTACACTCTTTGGGAATTCTCCAAGACTATATATCGCTTCTCTTGGTATCATCTGTTCACAATATTGTCGTTCTCTCGTAAGGGGATTTGAAAAAAAGGTTCGTTCACCATTTTGCCGGGGATATCACCTTGGCAAGAGACGCCACGCCAATGGATCTATACCTGGCTTTGGGTTCACAAAAATTGAATTTTCCCCCTTGAAATCTTTGGGAACAGACGCAAGTATCCTTGTGTCTCCCGGGGGAGCTTTGTTGGAAGCACACGGGCACGATGTTTCGGGCGCGCTGTATTCATCCTCGACGGTATTGATTCGAGACGGGCGCGTGCGCAGTTCTGTTGCTGCTCGGTACTGTTAGCTTAACTGTGGTGGGTGGCCCATTGTGTGACGTCACACACACTGAGTACACCCCTGCAGAGTGGTCCAGTCTCCACCAGCACGGGGTGGAACGGATCTTATACCCGACAGATGCAAATATCGATGACAAACTTTTACTTTTCAAAATTGTATACTTGAAGTCAATTATATTTCACTGATAGAATCATACACATCAAGGGTTGTACTGATGTTAATATTGCTGTATGATATGATTGCTGCAACCGGCAATCTCACAAGGGTGCATTAAGTTGCCCTCATCAGCTGTAAGAAATATTCTAGTTTGTAAATAAAGCTGTAGAACTCTAGCTTTGAACTCTGATCAGCCATGCGGTTGTGTATATTTTTCCATTACGTCTGAATCTCGAGTGATGCGTACATATTTTTAATCGTTTCCTTCACGTCCGCGGCTGAGGTACATATGGATGTGTAGAGTAAATAGATTTTATGACACTGTGATAACTAGCACATGTGTGGCTCGATACCGCGGCGATTATAACTTTAATATTGACATACGATAGTCAACTGTAATCAGTTACGCAACACTGCACGTACCTCTTACCAAGAAGTGTTTTATATATATATATATATATATATATATATATATATATATATATATATATATATATATATATATATATATATATATATATATATATATATATATATACATGTATGTATGTGTATGAATGTATGAAATACTGCATTTCTAGAAACTTAGAATGTCACTGAGATTCCTTAAATGAGCATGTGTTGATTTATTTTTTATCGATTCGGGTCAAGGGAAATCGCCGAGCCAGTAACTAATTGTTCACATGTAATATTTATACGTTAACAAATCAATTTGATATATCTCACATACCTGTGTGCATATGTATAATTGATGTAATGATTATGCAATAATAAGGTTACATGTCGTAATGTCTAGAAGTTTTGTGTAATTCATCCAGCAATATATATATATATATATATATATATATATATATATATATATATATATATATATATATATATATATATATCTGCTTGATAAATGCATTACATTTATTAATTGTCATCAGATCCAAGAAATTAAACGTCAGAAGAGTGTGTTTACGATTCTTCGAATTGGTTATCAATATAAAAATGTCTGCAGGTAAAGCGTGTTTGATTGGTTATATGTTGTTCTACTGATAAGCGATATATATATATATATATATATATATATATATATATATATATATATATATATATATATATATATATAGAGGTAGATTTTTTTTACCCGCTTATATCTATGTGTGTGTATGTGTGTGGACTGATAACGTGTGTTGGCCATCTGGCTGTGAAGGGCCTCCAGCAGGCTGTTTTATCGGTATCACCTGTGCCTTTTCGTGTGTGTTTTGCCCAACTAAAAATGCGCGAGAATCGATCCAGATATACGAGTTCATTGATGACCGCCATGTACACGATGTGTAGGATGGTAACTGTTGATCAACACAGCATTCTCCGCTAGTGTGTGTTGTGGGTGACACTATGAATATTCGTGTGGTGTAATTGAATCAATTTACACCAGGGTGCAGTGAGCTAATGATCAGCCTGTAGCCGCTCTGCATGTACTTGTTGGGCGTGGCTGCTGGTGTTGTTGCTCTTCCGACGTAACCGCTACATTATCCTCGGTCACTGGTTGTAACCAGATACGCGCGCACACCTGGTTAGCTTTTGCGTGTCGACATATTTACCTGTAAACGTCGTCGGAATATCATTCCAGTTATAGATTACACCGTTGGGATGTTTAGCAATTCATCGAAACACACGTTGATATTCACAATATGCCGGCATGTGTGTATTTGTGTAGAATTTCGTTTATCACCGCGGTCGGATGTGGTCCAATGTGGTATGTTCCGTCTCCATGAATAAGCCTGGTTTGATAAAGGCATATGAAGTGTATTTTTATCCGTGTATAGTCTCAATGATGGTAGGTTACAAATGTACAACAATTTGTTGCTATAATCCTGTGTTAAAACATAAGAAATCCTGTGGCAATATTAACTACGCGTAATAGAACATATTATTTGCTTCTTCATCTCCGTGTTTGTTTGATTCCAGGATTATTCACGAGAGCGGTTTCACGAGCGAAGACTTCAAACAGTACCGACCCGTGGTGTACAGCAACACCATCCAGTCTCTGGTGGCCATCCTAAGGGCCATGCCGAACCTCGGTATCGGTTATGGGAACAACGAACGTGAGGTAAACACCATAATGCTATAGCGTACGCTATAAATTATCTATAAATTGCTGCATATTTTCCTGTCATTGTGTCATTCGTGAGCCGCGATTATAAAGAATCATCGTACTTTTCGGGGAAATTCACGAAAAAAGCGCATTATATCGAGGTCTCTCTGTACTTACTTGTAATTACATATTGCTATATGGTCACCTGACCTTACACACCCCTGCCTTGCCCCATTGTGACATCCGATACCGTCAATTGATTGGTTCAATTGTTCCCTGACGGCCGCTAATTTGTGCTCTCCTACGTAGCGTATGGATTGATCCATGGTATGACACACTGGCATACCATGTATTCATAGTTGGTTTATCGAAATATGATTACATGTTGTACACGCGCTGGTATAAATGTACAGTTTGTAATCTTAAAACGGGCCAGTTGAAGTTACTCATACAACTCAACAGAGCACGAGACACATAGTTGTGAGCTGGTTGGAGTGAGATGGTAAACTATACATGCGATGTTTATGTTTAAAGTGTTGGAATCTATTTCAGAGGCGGTATTTATTTATTTTTCCTGTTTTAACTAAACATTCCTGGTAGGTGATATGGCGTGGGTGAAACACTACCACCACTCTCTCTCTCTCTCTCTCTCTCTCTCTCTCTCTCTCTCTCTCTCTCTCTCTCTCTCTCTCTCGCTTGTTCTGTTTCCTCTCCAACTTGTCTATAAATACTAGTCCTGAGACAATCATAGCTAAATAATCAGCCACAATCGGATGAGTATTTCTTTACTTGGACCACGCATGAGCATGATGTGTTTAGACGTACACAGCAACCAATGCACGTAACAAAATACTGTGTAATTATAACATCCAAGTACTCGTAAATGTTACAATGGCCAGTTAAACTTTAGACAAGTGGGTAGTTACATCAATGCTCAGTTAATGTACTAATTACACGGAGTAACTCAACTATAAAATAAAACTAGTCCATTACAACGAATGGCACAATAACAATGACAAGTCAGAATCGTACATTTCTACTCTTAAACAATCGTGTTCAAAGTTGGTCACTTAAAACATAACGTATTCGGTATGTGAATCTGTTGTGTGTCTATTTTATAGATCTATATTGTTTGATCGACATCGGCCGTGGTGTTGGTATTCGTGGTGCCTTTATAATTATCGCCTTACGTCAAAGCCGCACTGAATTGTGCCTAGATGACGTCATACACCCCTCCCCCCTGTGTACATATACATATTTTCCTGTATAATGTGCATCGTAACCGTGACAACGCGGGTTGTACATCCCCCCTGCCCCACCCGCACCCACAAACGCATGGATTTGTAAGAAAGGTCGTTAATATTACACGCGTACAGGATATTTTAAATATTGTTATGTTCTTCTGTGTATTGTTGCTATTTGAACAGTCGCGATTTGACGTGTTACCTGTTGTAGACACAACTGTTACAGCGCTGTGCTTTGCATAATAAATTAATTCCCGATACACTGAATCAATGCCAGACTGCGGTATGTTGAAATGGCGTGTGCGATTCACTGCTCAAACGCCCGTTTGTACTTGACAATGCCGCAGTAAAAGTATCGTGCAAGTCGCTAGTTGATTTCTGTGGAAAAAACGTTTAAATTCTCCACACACACACACACACGCTCGCGCTATCATTGATTTGCAAAACTGTACGACGACTGGTCGACACGCAACAAAACATACAATGTATGTTGGTTTCGATTCATTCTGCAACACTTTTAAACACAAAGATATTTGTTTAGAATATGTTTGAATCAATTGACGTCGGCGGTGACAATGTGTAATAGATTATTATTCATTCGCAATTAGTACGACATTAAATGTATTTACCAGATGTTCCAGTAGGTACTAAATACGTATGACGTCATCTAGATAGATGTATGTACGTTGTAATTAGCAGGGAGAGAAGTACAAACAATTCTCTTGTACTTACAGTAGCCCCGCCTGCAACCAACATTGCCCGCCTGTATGGCGTGTTGCATATACACGTGTATATGCAACACAAATGAATGTTTGGTTTGTCAATTGTTGAACTAAAAGCGTAGCCGTCTGCAACGCGGCTGGAAATAATGTTTAATTCTATTTAGCTGGTTTCCAACATTGCAAATATGTAATTATATATTTTGCGATGATGACAGACGAGACGCTCTTGAACAGGAAGCATCGGCACGGCACGGCGCTCGTGTGAGCACATCCGGTACTTACATACCGTACCGAGCCGGTACTCGGCTGAATATAACCTCATTATTTGTGCACATCAACTTTGAAACCTTGTTTATTAACTTTAGAGTGTATCGCGGTATGCTTTCAGAACGAAATGCAATTTATGTAGAATACTTTGTACGAAAATACACACACAACGTATAGTATAGTTTGGTATACAGTAGTGAGTTGATAAAAACTGTTGCGAAATGTTAATCAATTCGTGGTGTCCGGGAGCTGATCATTATCACATGACATTAAAACGAACAAACTCACGCGAGCAACGACGATAAAACCGGTGATTGGATTTAAATGACCCGCCCATGCAACCGGTGTGAACCAAGTGCAGCAACAGGTCACTTTCGTTCACACTTTCGTGCTGACGGTGATAGTAGTATTAGTGATTGTTTTAAGTGATTCATCTGCTGCCCAACAGACTGACAGGTCTACAAGTGTGTGTGTATTGATGTTGGTAGATCGATGGCAAGATGGTGTTTGATGTGATCCAACGGATGGAGGACACGGAACCCTTTTCTGAAGAACTGTTGGCCGCCATGAAGCGGCTGTGGGCGGACAACGGTGTCCAGGAGTGCTTCGGCCGCTCCAACGAGTACCAGCTCAACGATTCTGCCAAATAGTAATATAACCTAACATTCGTATAACCTATAAAACTGACAAGTGTGACAAGTGTTGTGTAAACCACGACCTTCGCGATTTATAGTACACTTTTAATCGAGAAGGTCGTGGTATAAACATATGTATTTACTATCTCCGCGTGTGTGTTTGTGTGTAGTTTCCTCGACGATTTAGACCGACTAGGAGCCAAAGATTACCAGCCCACAGAACAAGACATCCTGCGGACCAGAGTCAAAACGACGGGTATCGTGGAGGTGCATTTCTCATTTAAGAACCTGAATTTCAAGTAAGTGAACCACTAGCTCCACGGCAGATTAGATTCTGCGCTAGATACGTAATATTTCTCGCACTTCTGTAGATTATTCGATGTGGGCGGACAACGATCTGAGCGGAAGAAGTGGATCCACTGTTTCGAGGATGTCACCGCAATCATATTCTGCGTGGCCATGTCTGAGTACGATCAAGTGCTGCACGAGGACGAAACGACGGTAAGAAAATATGCACACAGTGAATGTATTGCATTAATATAATTACAGCTAATCACTGTCACTGATTGTTGTTGATCGTTTATGTCAACGGTTCAATGCCATCGTTTGTCCGATTAATAAAACATATGTGTTTCTGCTTTCTCTAGAATCGAATGCAAGAGAGTCTGAAACTGTTCGACTCGATCTGTAACAACAAATGGTTCACGGACACGTCGATCATTCTGTTCTTGAACAAGAAGGATTTGTTCGAGGAGAAGATCCGGAAATCGCCGTTGACGATATGTTTCCCCGAATATGCAGGTAAATTGATGATTGATAACTAAACATAATGTATCTATCTATCTATCTATCTATCTATCTATCTATATACATATATATATATATATATATATATATATATATATATATATATATATATATATATATATATATATATATATATATATATATATATATATATATATATATATATATATATATATATATATATATATATATATATATATATATATAGGTATAGCAGCAGAGATACTGCATTTCTAGAATGTTAGAATGTCACTGAGATGTATGGATGTATGTATATGTTTATATTTGTTCCAGGTGCACAGGAATACGGTGAGGCTGCCGCCTACATTCAGGCACAATTCGAGGCGAAGAACAAGTCCACCACGAAGGAGATCTACTGCCACATGACCTGTGCCACAGACACGCATAATATTCAGTTTGTGTTCGATGCTGTAACTGACGTGATCATTGCCAACAATCTACGTAACTGCGGCTTGTATTAGACACAGACACAGCACAGCACAGGAAGAGCTCCATTTAATAACAAATATATATATATATATTACAGTACACTACTACTATCAATGAACAAACTATCAAACACAACATACACACACACACACGTGACTACCTTTATGTTATTTATTTTCTATAACTTTACACACACACACACACCTACACCACCGCCCCCTGTAATGTATAGAGCGGCGCATACAATACACTCTATCGCTCAACGTGTCTTTTTATTTTATTAAAGTTGTACATTTGACGATGATGATGATGATGATTATCGCTTGAACTGAATCATGGCGCACACACACACACACACACACACTACAGCTGCAGAGCATTTGAACAACAACTAACAATGTGTTTCTAAAATGCACAAAACTTACGTACAATTAATGACGGGAGAATATGATTAATAATGAATACAGTGCCATACACACACCCACACACGCACGCACACACGACGATTGACAACCGAAGCTTCTGTAGCGTTAATTTATTGATATATACATAATTAATTAATTAATTAATAAATAAATAAATGAAAAGTATATGATGTCAAAAATGAACATGACGATGTGAACGTTTTTCTAATAAGCTAAGCTACTGACACACACGACGATGAGGACGATGATGATGATGACGTTGACGTTGTATAGGTTATGAAACGAATGTATATCAAACTCGTGTTTTATTCATCATTAGTACAAAACAATACGCAACACATTTAGTATAAGCGTAATCCGGAGGTTGTGTCTCGCTACTTTCACGTTTTACTTGAGAAAACTTTAACGGAACCAAATATTGTTAAATGTTCATTTTCAGGCTCAAATTTGGCACACTTGCGTTCTCTACGATAATAACCTACAAAGTAATGGATAAAACGTACGTTATACATAAATATATAATAATAATTATGAAGCATTATTCTTATTATTACTCAGCACTGCTACGGTTAATATTCTGTCTGACCATCGTGTTAAGGTTACACGAGCCTTCCCGCATGTCGTGTCGCATTTCTAGTAACATTTTACATTCCTTTACGACATAGTAACAAGTACACAATTAGTACAATGCTGAACTACGTACATACACATGTCATACACCACCCCCTGTAGTCTGTATGTGTAGCAACCCCCGCCCTGTCACTAACACTCGTATTTCTTCAGTTTTAACCATCACCACCACTACTGCTGTTGCTACCAATACTACTACTATTATTAACTAAATATTACATTTGAACTTCAGTTTTTGATTGGAGTTAGGGCTTAACAGAATCGCTGTTGGTGATTCAGGATATGTATAATAATTTTATTATGACGTTTCGCCTCTGTTTAGAAGCATCTTCAGATACTAAAAATTTTTTTATGCAATTACAATAAGTTCAATAAACAACAATAAATCAATATACAGTAAAAATACTTACTATTGTACTGTATATTGATTTATTGTTGTTTATTGAACTTATTGTAATTGCATAAAAAAATTTTTAGTATCTGAAGATGCTTCTAAACAGAGGCGAAACGTCATAATAAAATTATTATACATATCCTGAATCACCAACAGCGATTCTGTTAAGCCCTAACTCCAATCAAAAACTGAAGTTCAACTATCATTGACTGGCTTAATAATTTGAAAATGAATAAATATTACATTGTTTTTATATAATTAATTTATTGACTTAATGATAAATAATAATGATGAAATGTGTATAAAATAATATCTATATATAAATATTATATATTTTACATTGTTTAGCGTAAAACTGTATGTCATAACACACACACACACACACACACACGTTACAATACAGCTACATACAGATAATGTGTCGGATGAACAAGTATTGTGGTTGTATCTATTTGTAATATTAACACACACACTCACACACTGCTATCTGTACAACAATCAAGACACAGATGGTAACATATGTACATGTCATAATAATTTCCTGTGAATCTAGTCAGTAGTGTTATCCGAGATATGTCTTCGCGATGTGGCATTTATCTATGAATAATATATTAACTAAATGAATCAACTCAACAACGCAAACATTTTACATTTACGGACAGACTTATGTCCGGTATCATTCACACATATGTGTATATGATTAGCGCGAATTACCTAAACCATCGGCCAACATAACCTAACATTCAGCTGCACAGCACGAACGTCAACATGACAGTTAAACTGACAGCAGCAGTTGCCAACCGGCGCCGCTAGGTGAAAATATCGTAGTCCAAACTGGACATTTCTTAGCGTATTATAAATACTATTGAACAAAAAAAAATAATGACATGATGATGGTGAAGATGATTGATAAAACGATGTTTTTGTAGATTATATAAACATGTATCACCCGCCCCCCTGACCCTCCAAGCCCCTGTCAGCTCATTGAAACAGTTCAGTTCAGTTCAGTTCAGTTGTACTGTGTAGTTCATATCGTAACCTAATCAATATATTGTCAAACAGTGTGCAGGGCTGTAACAAGTGTGTATGTACATTGATACAGGCCTGCATACTTACACACACACGCTCTTGCTCGATCATAAATATCAGTAACTAATACAATTATCCCGTTAACACAAATACACTGACAGCTTGATCAACAACTAAACATAACCTAGTTCAACGTTATTTTATACATACATACATGTATATTCTGCAATGTGTGGATGTAAAAATGTTTTAAATCGTTCACATACACACGTGCTGAATTGTAATATTCGCGAACAACCGAATATTATCCTAGATATGCCCTTGGAATGGTGGTGGACGATTTAATATGTTTATATTTATGTTTATATCTCTATATTTCAACACACACACACACAAATTTGGGTCCATATGCACATATGGACAAATGATGACATGGTTGCTTAGTTGTGGACACAAACAAACTAACGAAAATATGATACATACATACCTAATGTAACGTATATAAAATAATTAATAATTATAAAATAATTGATAATGATACCGTACATATTAGTTATACATACATTACTTATGCCAGACGTGAATGATGATGACAAAACAATCATATTTATCATTCAATACACACACACACCGACACACATACAGACATAACGTATATGTAAACAAGATGAGAATGAATGACATACCCCCCGCCCACCTCTCCATTGTCGCCCCCCAACCCCCCCCACCGTGAACCTCTATCAATTGTATGTTTGTTTCTCTGTGATGTGGACATGATAAATAAATTTTACCCATTTCGATGTAATTTGTTATTTCGTTAACCTAAAGTCCCCCCCCCCCCCATAATTACTTTTATTATTTTAAAGCGAGTCTGTCATTGTATAGTTTACTTGATATATTCATTTTAGTACAGCAAAGAATAGCAAGAATTAATTAAACCAGGAATGGATACAGACATCCATGCCTGTAGCTCATCGACGTATGTCCAAGTCTGAATTTATCACAAATTATTTACCTAAATACACTTTTAAAATCGTAGGTCGAAATAAAACAACACATTTAAAACAAGTGTGAAAACATTTTCTTCTGCAAACAAAAGCACAGCAGACTAAGCCGACTATAAATGCATAAATCTTCATTTGTTCATTTTTTTTTAATTTAAAAATATTTTTTTCTTCAATGGTCTAGCATAATTTTTCACAATAAAAAATATGGAAAAATACTGGTTTCGTTTCCTGCATATGCACGAAAATTTTGAACACAATTGAGTGGAAAATAAAGGAGAAAAAAAATAAAAACTAAACATTCCGTGTATCGTAGGCGTACAATTTTGAATCTGAATGACAGGTAGGATTGTGTAGAACATAAACACAGGTTATATATTTATTGCAACACATGTATTTCAACTGGTGTTTTGTCTCTCCACTCTCTCTCTTGACATTATAATATATACTCGTATATACATTATTCACAATATTTAGAAGTATTTATATTAAATCGTAATAAATACAAATATTTTATACACAATACATAATATATATATATATAGTTAATTTGTCTCAGTAGCAAATGTATAAAATATAAACTATCAGTTGTCTGTATATCATTTGAACTACATGTATGGTAGGGTAGGGGTTATGTTATGTATACATGCTGAATATAGTGTACAAGTAGCTGCTTTGTACCTAGGTAAATAAGACATATTATTAACAACAATGATGACAGGAACACGGTTACGGATGGCAGAGGTTAGCATTCAGTCAACTCAATAGAAGATGTTGGAATGGCAAGCACATATGTAACGATACAATAGAAGAACAGTCCGCTGGGTATATACTAGAAGAGGATGGCAGTTGTGTACGCAACTTGTAACAAGTATTATTATTCGGAAGGTCTGTGCGTTACGTTTACAATACTCAGAACTCAGACACTCACATATGAAGCAATGTTTTACTTGTGTATAGATATTGTCAGCACACGCGGAACTCTAGATAATATTTATTCAAGTAGAAGGAATGTAAAACTTGTCTTGTCTGCACGAGGAATTGATTCTTTAGTATACCGAATGTTTGGAAGACGAGAAAACATATTACAGAATGAATGGCACGTCCAAAATGTGTATTTATCAATGGTTTAAGTGGATACTGATGTTAATAATATTAGGTTATACGATAAGAGACAGACAGACTAAAATAATCAGTGTAGAACGCAGATAGTAGACAATTGTATAATCAATTATGTAAGCCAAAATTCAAAGCACACAAACGTCTCTGTCTCTTATTACACATAACCTAACAATTATTGCATCACTGGTTAGTTTATCAAGTCTTTCCGACGCTGAAACACATTACGTTGTCGCGTTGCTGTTCTGAATACTGTAAACCCACAACGCCACGATCACGAGATGATACAGTTCTTGTCCTTCTCGTCCATGTGCTTCTTCACCGGCGACCGCGGGCCGGTTCCGGCCGCTTGGCGTCTGCGTGCACATGCCAGTGCATCGTTAGGCACGTACGAGATACGTACACCGCCGTAGGCACGTCTTGGAGGCAGCTCGTACGCCAGGTCATCGCTACTGGACGATGATGAGCACGTGGAACAGTAACTGGCCGCGTCGTCAGCTTGACCCTGTCGGCTGGAGCCCGCCGCATGACTTACATGGCCCTCGGACGGGGTCCTCTTCGGCCGTCGTCGTTCCAGACTGTCACCGTGTCGTGACCGGCCCGAGTAACTTTTGCTGCGCGGAAACCGACGCGTCTCGGTGGTACACGCGTCCGCCTCGTCGCACTCGAAGGCCTCGTTGTCGCCTTGGAAGCGGACACTCAGTGCACCCTTGCCACGACGCTGAGGTGAACCAGGCATCCCGCTGGACCCACACGGCGTCGTCTCCCCGCCGGAGTTACCGTCACGTGACGTCTCGGGGCCCGGGGATTCTTTGGTGGATTTGTGCGTCGCCGTCGACGAACTGCTGTCGTTCGCCTTGTCCGTGTTGTGCTCCTTCATGCTGCTGTCCTGGTTCGTGTCGGACACGGACGGTTGCCAGTCGTCCAAACTTAGACTCAGGTCGGCCAAGTGCAGCGGTTCGCGGCTACGATCGCGGGCATGCAACAGCCGCTCAAAGTCCGGACTGGTCTGTGCACTGGTCCGTTCGCACAACAGCCGTTCAAGGTTCCGCTCGAGCAGTACGCGGTCCAGTCCCTTGCCGCCGGGACTCTGCGGAGCGGACCCGGGCAAGCCTCGGGCGGCCACGTCCTCGGGATGCGGCATACCGCAGTCGCTGTGTGTAGCGGTCCCAGTCTCGGACGGGGTCGGCGTGCCTGGCACGGGGATGGGCACAGGCTTGGGTGAGCGTTGTAGCGCGCGCCGACCCATCTTGGGCGAGCGGACAGGCGGTGATGACCGCGGCAGACTGTGGTGGCGTGTGTACTGTCCGCACTGGAGTAATCCGGGCGGTGACGACGGTGAGGATGTGGCAGGGGACAGGGTGGGTCGCCGGCCGGGCGATGGGGGCGGTGTACTGGACTCGGCCGGCGACGGTGGACGTGGTGGTCGGTTCCGTGGCTGCCGGGGTACCCGGGGCCCCGGCCCAGAGCTGTCCGAGGGTGTCGGAGGTTCTCCTTTGCTGCACGCTATCGAACAGTAGATTGCGCCACGTCGTGGTAGGAATGGCCGGCCCAATAGTGACGTGCGACACGTATGACAACAGAAACAGAGCTCAGTCGCGTGCCAGTGTTGGCCCTCGTGACTCATCTGCCCCTGGTCGACACCTATGGGCTCGCCGCACGAGTCACAGTACTCGGCGAACATGGCGTCGAAACAGTGCAGACAGAACGGACGGCCATCGCGCATGATGTACCGTTGACCACCGAGTTGACGTTCACACTCCGAGCACGCGAAGTGTTTCATGTGCCAAGCACGACCCTCAGCTTCTGTGCACTCGTCAGCCAGGATAATCTACACAATACACACACACACATAAATACTTATAGTTCTACCGGGTGTTGTAATAGCTAGTGATGTTTACCTCATCACATGCAGAACACCGAGGTTTCAGCGTCTCCGCATGGTGGCGTCCACAGTACAGTCGGCCCTCGCGCCAGAAGTAGATCAGGTCCACCAGGAGTTCATGGCACACGCAGCACGTGAAGCACGCCGGATGCCAGCACGTATTCGGTCCGGCCCGGGCAGCAAACACACAGATATCACCACTGGACAGCGGCTCCTCGCACTGCACAAACATATATTCTTAGTATAACAAAGGTTCTGGCAGATGGAAAAGATTTAATATGTCCCGTGTAGCGTCAGTATCAGTTATCATCACATTCATAAATCCATTCTTTCATTGTCACACGCAGGGGGGCGAATATCAAACGTTGCCGAAATCTGCCACAGCACAAATCATCTCGCAAAAGACGAAATACATTCGGGCCCATAAAATCTGCCAAATACAGCGGTCGCATTGTGCGCAAATGTGACAGAGATGGCGATATTATTTACCGTCTCTATCACAGCAGCCTTTGTGGATTTATTATCCGACTTGTATATTGATTTCTGCAGTTTTATTTTTACACATGGTAACACAGAAAATTAATGTAATTATACATTTATACATTCCAGTACAAGGGAGCGAACTATTGAAGACAACAATTCCTTTGTTGCGGTCAGTGAGCATTGTGATTGGCCAATTACAACCCTTACGCTAGTCAGTGAAACTTCCAATAATCGTAAAGTTACCAGTTATGTGCTCTAAAGAACAAGACGACGATGCTGAAGTAGTAGAAGAAGAAGTTTAAGGAGAGGAACAGACGACTATAATTAAACTTTGACTTAATTATCGCTTCCCCCAAACTCGCCCGTCAGTATCGCCGCCACTGTTCGGTACCATTAGAGTTCCGCGCTGCTGTGTTTCGATTTAACACACATTAATTCCGGCTCTACTAATCAAGGATCACCCCCGCACCCCGTGCTATTTAAATCATCCGCATTAAGCGCAGTGGCCGTGGCGCAACTGTCATTTGTTCAGTTACACTCTCACGTGTTTCGAGTCGGTTGGTTTCCATGGCGACAGAGTACAAATAAATAATTGACAGTCGCCCAGATCATCCTGTGTTACATGACGCGGAATTATCCGACTGCTTGTCGTCCGGCAATTATTGAATACCGCTAATTATATGGAGAACGAACTTCTAGATTTCCGTCGAATCGTTGCTGCTGACGTACTACAAATATAAATGAACCAGGCGATGTATTTTTTTGTTTAAAGCAAAGTCAGAAAGATCGCAATTAGTTTCTACAGCAACACGGACAGACAGACAAAACCGCTGCGGTATAAAAATCAAATGAGCTGTGCTGAATCGCGCGTTCATTTTTCGCACCATTTGCTTTTAACGACTGGCATTTTTCTTGCACCATTTCAGGCGAACAGAAGAAATTGCGGAAGAAGTGATGCAGATCCACCCTCACGGGGAGGCGGGGATAAACGTGAAGATGACAGGAGGATGAGCGTCAGCAGTTTCCTCAATTGTTCCGCCCGGAGTTCAGAGCGAAGCAATTAAAACGAAAGAATCTTTCTCCCACATCCCCCAGCTAGCGATGAATTTAATGCAAATAACCAAAGTTGCCACAGTCACAGCCCAGTCACCCGGGGGATGCTGGCACTAATTAATTATTACATCCTCCGCGCCATCATCATCAAGGCCGGGTGAAAAAATTAATTGCACAACTTTGATACTGCGAAATGAGTTTACATAATTTAGTCAAATCGTTTAGCAGTTATAGACTTTATGATGCTCATATTCTTTTTTATTCATACACACAGAAAAAAAAGTAGGTGTAGTGTTTTATATTTATTACTCTCTCCTACGAGAGAGCAGCAGCAGAGAGAGAGAGAGCGCTGGAGAGAGGTGTAAAAATCTAAATGTAA
Source organism: Carabus problematicus (assembly GCA_963422195.1). Lineage (NCBI taxonomy): Eukaryota > Metazoa > Arthropoda > Insecta > Coleoptera > Carabidae > Carabus > Carabus problematicus. Next base: position 161,071 of record OY728589.1, on the reverse strand, counting down.
ATGCAAAAAGCTTCATTTAAATGCAGATGAAGTGCTGGGAGTATTTGCATAGCTACACGAAACATCCATAGTACACTCGGTCAATGGATGTGTGTGTGTATTCCCTTCAGTCATATCACAAACAGACGGTTTAATTACAAAAGTGTATCGTTATAATAGCTGTCAGCATATAACAACCAATTCTCTTCATGTACTCCGAACTGTATAATATTAATTTATATACATCTGCACTACTTGTTCAACATTAAAAGCTGGCTGCTGAACATGAATTTAAATTTACAAAAACTACACCCGAAACAAGCGCCGATCTACACAATGAAAACCAAAGGAGATTACTTGGATCTTTTCTTTCAAGAAGAATCTGTCATTAGACGTAGTTTGTGTGTTGATCTGTCATTAAGACGCTTGTGTGTGAATAGTTGACGAGCGCACTTAGCCAGTGCACTGTTGGATAACGGTCAGTGAACTGTAAAACACACACACACACACAGAGGATAATATATTAGTGCAAGTGACAGCTGGAGCTGTCCCTCTATCTATGCAACCAGCACTACATCACTGTACACTTGGATGCTTATATACAGGCGTGAACTACTGTATATGATTTGTTTTAAAACAGTAGAAATGTTTGTTGCGATATTGTTCGTCGCTTGTTAAATAATCCGTGGGTGACTGGGATGTTGATAGTTTTAAATCAGCAGTCGCTGTGTATGTGCATATTTGCACGTTCGTCAGTTGTGTATAATCTAAAACGTGTATAGTTCGTGACAGTGAATTACTACGGCAATTTCAAGCAACGGAACTGAAATTTCACTCGGCTATCATCGCTAACTCCATGCGCAATAGCTCGTCTGTAATATTTACAGAATAACTATTGCCTGAAACGCAGATACTCTAAACTCTAAGCTGAAAAGTTTGAAATGTTTAATGGCATTAAGTCGAATGAGACTTTCCGAAAAATTAACCGCTTAAACACCGTTGTTCTTCTTCTTCCGTGCAGGGCTAATCTAATGCGAATCGTCGCGCTGAAGAGCTTTTAATGGCGACAGATATTTTACGTCAGGTGACAGTTCAGCCGGAGCTTTATAGAGATATTCCCGGGATAAATTCGTTTTTAAAACACAGGAACACTGTCTATCGGGAGTATTTTAAACCAAAAAAAGGTTAAATCTTTCTTACCCGCTGCATACATAATCTATTACGAGCGCTATTGTCTAGTTTAGTTCAATAACAGTTGTGCAAGAAGTATTGTTCTTGTATGAGTCACACGACGATAATTCATTGATCAGTTTCTTAATTTCCAAGTTCGAACATGTTAAATTTATACGGAGTTCTCTCGCCGCACGTTTTTATGACACTTGCGATTTATGAGTCGCCGACGAGTGTGGTTAGAAATTCGATTAGCAACTGCGAACACACAATGCTGGCCTGTCCTGAGAGCTTGTGATATTTATGACTGGCTGAGTATTCGAACTATTCTACCAGTGCGTTTTGAATAACGAAGAATTTAATCTTTTAGCCCGAGATCAGATGCAGTAGCCGTGTATCCATGCAGCAGTTGACCTTTGGAAAAGTTCCGAAGATGCTGATTTAATTGATGTTGCTGATTGTAATATATGGGCCGTCCGATGCATATTAATATGCTGGTTACAGCATTATCATACACGAGAGAATCATTGCGATATGATGTTCTTAACGTCTCCTGATTCTCGTTACACCGATCATAAATTATCGGTATTGAAAGCTGTGAATCTTTTAGTTGTTTTTTGTTTTCAATGCTTACCGCATCACAAGGTATGGCCGCGGGCAGCTGTCGGACGGAGCCGCGGCCCAGTGCTTCCCGCTTCCGCTGGGCCGAGAACAGGCGGAGTTCTTTGCGTTCCTCGTCGGACAGCGCATGACAGTAGCGCACCTCGTTATCGTGGGGCGGCAACTGTTGGAGGAGTTGTCGGACACGGTACCGTTCACCTACGGAGTTCACGTACGGCACTTTGTCCTCGGGCAGGGCACTGAAGTAGAGATGTACCTGGAAATAATCACATGAACATTAGTATTACATGATGACGCAGTCATCTCTTTAAAGACACACTTCATGGTCATCTGTTTAAAGACACTTGCAACCAATGACTTTATTACTGAACATATTACACTACACTCCCGTTTGTGAGAACATAAATTCTGTTTCACAGCCTGGCTCGTTCAGTGGTTGTGTTAAATAAACAAGGTGATTTCAGGTGCGAGCAACAGGTACAGAGCATTGTACCAGTTGTACAGTGCATATCCCCTGGTGTACAGAAGGTGTTTGGACGGCTGTACCAACAGGTGAGAAGTGAATGAACGACAAGGAGCAGGTAAGTGCGGCGTGCGAAGTTTAACGGACAGGAATCGAATCGAAAACGAAGGTTCATTGAGATTTAGTAGCTCGAGTAAATGGTGCAGAATCAGTAGATAGATGTACAACCACAACAATCTTACTACAAGTTACACTACATACGTACATTGTCTAAGTATGTATACTGCATTCAGCCTAACAACCAACGTTACGTAATCAATGCAATGTCACTAGAAATTATGACGTCATGTTCGATTACGCGTACACGGGTTCAAAAACGAGTTAAAACAATGTTCAGTTACACGAAAACACATTTACAGAATATTAGTCGAAAAAAAGGTCTACTATAAACGTGTCGTGTTTGTATTCAACATTGCCAATAGTAAAAAACAAAAAATAAAAGTAATACGATGAAACATAATTCAATAGAAATGTTTACTAACATATGCTGCATGTATATCAATAGTAAAAATCCCATAAAATGTCGATTGAAAATGTATACCTAGAGATATTTATGTCTGGTAAGTTTTTCTTAAACGATGATGTGAGAATTGGTTGTTTAGCGGAATGCTATGTATTTAATTTTAAACACTACTACTAATTCATGTACTAGTTATGTAGGTATATATGTTAATTTGGTGTGGTGATAATTATTAAATCGATTTGTAATTTAGTACTGACACTGGCTTTCATCGTAATTATAATTTTACTGTTTCAAATTACCGTTTTGTATGACATTATCACTCCGAATCATAAAATCACATGTGTTGTTGTGTATGGGAGTGCCCATATACCTGTATGTGTGTGTGTATTATCATATTGATTACCTGGCACATACCATAACCAGTATTTGTATTAGTAATTACACGACCGTTAATATCGTCAGCACAAATAGTACTTTATTTTTTCTACGCCGCAAGACAGTAAATGTACATTTGAAGAAGAAAAAAAGGTGTTCAAACTTCTATTAATTTTGTACAATATTTCCTTGTAATATTTTCACATTTAATGATTAGTTTTTAATACTTTTCTTCCTTCAAATCAACTGATATATAAACTCGGAATGATTGTAATATGATTCTGATTGTAATGTTATTTCAAAATTGCTAAATACGCTAAATATCGCAGTGGTAAATCTGTTTCACTTTCGGTTGCATGTTAGACGTTCATAAATTAAGCCTGGCCAATCAGAGGCTACAAGATGGCCGAGTATGTGTGTGTGTGTGTGTATGTGTGTGTGTTCTCCGAATATCGAGAGAATTCGTTAATGTAAGTGAATTGCTTTCTGTGGCTATAGAATTTACGTTGACAGTGCAATTTCTATAATGCACCTGCCGTATTATCACGTCTCTCTCTCTCTCTCTCTCTCTCTCTCTCTCTCTCTCTCTCTCTCTCTCTCTCTCTCTCTCTCTCTGACCTACGCTCCACACATACAAACATGCATAGACATAGAATGTAAAATATCCCGTGATATAAAATACAAATATCACATTTAATTTTTCCATTCATCACATAAGATACTCACATTTCATAAGTAAACCTCCCCCTCCCCCCCTCTCTCTCTCGCACTCTCCTCTCCTCTCTAAACACACTGTTATATTAAAAGTATTTCGTGTGCAATCAAGACTGCTAGATGGCCGGCCATTGCGAAACAATTGCCAGCGGTTTCGGGAGACAGATGAAATTCATAAGCCGTTTCCCCGTCATCCCCACATAGGCCTTGGTGGTTAAACGGGCGAATTTATGGGAATTGACGCAGCGGGATGGTAGGCTATTACTTTGTGCAGGACACGTAACGTAAGGAACGTACATTGGAGTATTGAAACTTCCCATAAACACTCGTTGTGGTAATGGAATTGTAGCGAATTCTCCGCGATAAATGTTGGACGTGAGCGAGAATCATAATCGCAGCAGCCAATTCGCTTTTTTGATAATACTTTCGGACTTGTTCGGACTGTATGTGGAGTCCATGATGTTAGAATTGTCCCGTGAGACAACCACGTCAGAGTTGTCCTTTTCATTACGCGGGCTCAGATTGATAAAATTCTGATTTATGGGGCAATAAAGACGCAACATTTCGAAGGGCCCGCGACATTAGCAGTGCGGACACGGCCAGAGAGTGGACGTCGCGACGCCCCAGGACATCACACACACACACACATTATATATAATAGAATATATGATGTTTGCTGTACCATTTCAGCACTCCGAACTGCAAGATGAGATATTTTATTTGTTCATATACTACATGATAGTACGTACTGTAGTACTGTAGTTCCTGGAGTACAGTACTGCCCGTGTACCAACGCCAGTTATATAAGAAAATACTGGACTATGTGTTGTCTCTCTTTGGTTATTGGTAATAACTTATCTGTCATCATAAATTACTCAGTCTTCGCAGCTTCAATTTGTAATCCAGTTCTTCGGTCCGCTGTTCTCATGTGTTCGGACTCTTCGTGATCCAGTTTAATTCAATCCGATACGCCGAGAATTTAAATGAGAAACGTGCTGTGTCTGTTTAAACATTGTGACACAACATCCATACTACATGCAGACCCGCTTATAAATGCTATTCTTTGTGTGATATTTAGTATAAATAAGTTCAGTGTTTTTAGTCTAACTGTGCATACACATGTTCTTTTCCGTTTGTGTGTGTGTGTGTGTCGCTAATTGCATATGATTACGTCTCCTCTCCTTGAGCATTCGCGAGTACAAAAGTAAAACTTCAAAGGCTGTGTCACCTGAAGCAGAACAGGACAGGTAGGGAAGAGGTAATTTAAAAATTACCACAGACGCCGCCAGACTCCAGCGACGGAAACGATTTGTACGTCTGTGTAATTAGCAATTCCAACCGGCATGAAGGTTTCAAATGCACCGAGCTAGGCATTTGGTATTTGAACATCAAAAACCCGGTGATTCCTCCTGAACCATACATCGGAGAGCAAAAGTGCAAATGAAAACGGTTGTTCAGAATTAAAAACTGCATACGATGATGCCCATATTCAGTGCTTGAATATGTTTCTCTAACCGGGTAAATCACGTTTTAAATCATCTATTTTGATGACAGATGAGTACGGTGTTGCTGATATGCACTGAGCACATCACAGCATCAGCAACAGCAGTTGGACTGTCGGATTGAAATCACAAGCAATTAGATGCGGGGGTTTATACGCTCGGCACCCTTCACCGTGAGTCTCGTACATACACTGCTATTTGTGCGCGTGTGTATTTGTGTAATAATCTATGGTAGTACGTAGAAGCTGATCGCACGTCATGTTAACAGTGTACACTACAGCCAACCACTTGACCATCACCGATTGGTATGCAGACATTGCATGACCAGTCTAATTATGTACCAGTTTTAATTGCAAGGGCCACGTGACCCGTTTGGCAATGAATATAGTCGTTGCTATTCGACAGAGTTCACAGGTATTCCTTCTACAAGTTATTGTAGTGACAATCTGGTAAAAATACATTAGTCTATCGAACTATTGATGGAACGGGCGCGCACGGTTGCATGTACCAGTGTAATCCATGATATTCCGTACCGCGGTGGTCCAGCCGCACAGCAGTTGTAAGGTTTGCGTGTATCGCTACCATTCACATGATGTAATCCAGGATATACTCAACTAGCTACCTAGCTAGAGCAACATCACTGTGTCATTAACTATGTACTTCCATAGTTGGTAGCTAATCACGCGCATCGGGAATTGAACTCCGGCCATGCTGATGAAAGAGGAGATGCAATGTGCAAGATACTGGATAATATCCGTTCTACAACAACCACGCGAATGTAACAAGATCAAGAGCAATTTTCTGCACTTAGGGATTTTTACAGGGAACTGTTACAAGTGAACAAGCGTTATTATGTGTTATTTAAACAAGTGATTAAACTTCACGATGGTCAGGTTTGATGAATATGGAACATGTTTGTTATTTATAAGTACATGTGTACTCATGGTAGAGATATTTAGTAATCTCAGTCAAGTGTGACGTCGATAGAACAGAATTTGTCATTTTGTTAGAGTTGTAGATGCAGAATATTCTCTCTCGAGTTATGATTGGAGTTGGATCACGTACCGAGTTCTCAGAATTCTGCGTCAGTAACGGTGACTCTAGTGCAGCAAAAAAGCACAGCTCTAAGTGAGCTCAGCTTATTATCGAATTGCAGACTGCGACTCTTTCAATTACAAGACACGGAAGTCACGGTGCATGTCAATTAGGAAATGAATAGTAGCAGCAGTAATAGTAACAGTAGTAGTAGTAGTAATAGTAGCATGAACTGGGTGACATTTCTATATTATCTAATCAAACACATTTCTCACAAATACGTAATACACTTTCAACAATTTCTGCAATTGATCAGTAAATAATATCAGTACCTCCCTGTACATGAACGTGCGTGTGTGCGCGTGCGTGTTTGACAGTGATATATGGCAGGTTATAAATACAGAATGCATGCCTGTTCAATGGCCCAGGTACCATTCACAATGGCTACGCAAATGAACATACGTTTGCTGAAATGTTCCACCAAATACAAATAAAACCATATTCGCAATTATAACCGCTTGTCTGTAGAACACGTCTTATTGTACATCGAGTATGGATTCTTATTATTTATGCCGGTAGATATAAATCACTAGAGTTGCATTCCGTCCAAAGAAAAGTCTAGTTAGTTAAGAAATCCATAAGAATTTGCACAGCAAACTTTGTGTTACGAATAGCTGATTTCACGCCCGCGGCACATAGACGTCCGTGCAAGAGGAGGCACAGGGTAGTGTGACGTACGACTATGCATTCCCAAAGTCAAATAAACCTCCTAGATAATTACGCGGTTGGAAAAACCACGTATTTTGTAGCCAGAGAGACTTTTCTTTGCAATTTTCATTCTGGCCACATTAGACACGCTACCGCGACTTCCCAAGAAGTTTCCGGGCCAGAGGACACGTGCACGGCCCTTCATTAGGGTACTCCGGGGAGCCGGGGGTGGGCGTCATGACGTGCAGCGCCTCTCTGATCAGCGGGTTAGAAAGTTAGTCGATATAGTCGACAAGAAGAGTGCGTTATGTTAGCAAGAACACGGAGATAGTTTTGTTTCAAATCTGTTGTTCACTGGATTGAGTTTTGTTGGATAGTATAAGCTGCTATGATTTCTAAAACATGCATGGTATGATCTAGATCATATCAGAGCCCAACAGTCATCATTGCTGTAGTAAATCTATAATAATAGTCTTACAAAGTTGGCCGGAGTGTTGTGAAAGTTGCACGAATAAATTGTTGCTATGTGCGATCGTAAACTCTTGTTTTGCTGATAGCGATATTGCTCTTCCATAATTATACCGCACATATCTACAGATTCTGCTACGTTTACATTGTCTTCCATTTCAAATCGACAATCTTTGCACGATGAACACTTACTTGATCCGGTCGTAATCCTGGTGGCACCCACGTGTACTCCTCCAGCGCACAGCCCGAATCATCGTCGGACTGGGAGTGTCGCTGTGGATCCGGCGGTGGTATAAACGGTGACCCCTTGGCCCCGAGGAGCCGGTCCGCGGCCAGTTCACCGCCACCGTTGGTCGCTGACGGTGGCAGGCCCGCGACCAGGCTGGCCGCGGGCGGTACACAGGCAAGTTTGCTGCTGGGCGGCGGCGAGGGTAGGGCGGGCGGGGAGTGGCCGCCCCCGGTGGCCAGTGGGGGCCCCGTGTCCGCGGCGGACATGCCGCCACCACCACCACCACCGTCGTCACTTGCACCGGACGTCCACGGACAGTTACGACACACCGGCCTGCAAAACAGACAAGCATTACATTCAATATATGTATGTATATATATATATATATATATATATATATATATATATATATATATATATATATATATATATATATATACAGTATATATATATATATATATATATATACATATATATATATAGTATATATATATATATATATATATATATATATATATATATATATATATATATATATATATATATATATATATATATATATATATACAGTGCGAATAACGTAAGACTATACATTGGCGACTTTATTTTAGCTTTAATCAATTTGCCCATGTCAGTAACAACTGAAATTACAATGACGTTTGTTTTGGTAAATGTCACTATTTTCAATATTGTGTTACTGATATCTCACGAGTTTGCGTAATAATTAGTGCAAAAAATGTACATCACAGAAGGAAAGTTTAAGATGTATTCCTGGTATTTAGAAGGGGCGTCTTTGCGAGAAATTTCTGATTATTTCAGCTTTGAATTCCCGGGCAGGGCCCATCACATGTCATCAAACGATGGCAAATTTAGTTATCACCCCCAAGTGATTTTGGAAATGTACTGATACCAATTACAATTTCAGTACTTGAAGTGTACTTTTAATTCAATAACATGTAATAGATTTAATAAAATATTGGAATAAATTCTGTAAATGATTTAAATAAATATAGTAGTCTGTGGACTGGTGTCTAATTTTACATTATTCAACCATAATAAATTGGAGTTTTTGTATGATATCACCATGGTAACATTAAGTAAATGCCCTATGTCTAATTTTAAATTATTCAACGAGTTGATACTAGCATGGGCAAATTGATTAACGCTAAAATAAAGTTGCCAATGTATAGCCTTACATTATTCGCACTGTATATACACTAGTAGTGCACAAAACATATGAATAATGTACACACTATATCCTAGAAGGCTACTAGATACACACACTATTGCCCGGTTTCTAAGACGTGGATTAATCGTTGAATCTCGGATTAATCCGTTGCTTGGACAGAAAAATCCACGAATCGAGGATTAATCCTCGATTCCAAACAATCCGAGATTGACGGCGAATTAATCCGAGATTCAAGCGCTACACATCACAATTATAAACTCGTTTTTTCTTAGAAATACAAGTTTGTATACCGTTTAATTACTATTAAACGATAATAAATAACAGTAAGTAGATTTTAGAATGTTTTTTTCAAACAAAATATGGTATATTTCAATAATTATGAGCAAATGTCACTTTGCCGTAATGAGCCGGGAATCAAACGATATTACTTCACATATGCAAATGGCATTTTTATTGAAAAAACGATATAATAACGAATGTTAGCATTTGAAAATAAATACTAATATATACAATTTTAGTTTTAAGTAATTTTTATAACCAATATTACGTTTATTCAATAGCAAATATGAAAGTAATTCTGCTGCACTGTTCCGTAAATTTAACACTATCACTTCACCGTCACGAATCAATTTATTATTCAAATATACTTACTATACAAGAACTAAATTCAGATAATTACTTTATTAATAAATAAATATATTATTAATTAATTTGTATGGTCTATTATATTTAATAGTGAATGTCACTTTGTTGTAATTTATGAAATATTTTTACAATTTCGATGCACATATGTACATAATTTATATATTGATTAATCACATTAAATACATGTATTTATAGATGTTTGTGATGTGCAATACAATTTCAATTTAATTAGAAATATTTATTTACAATACATTTCTTGTGCACAGAACTAAAACAAAAATAAAGGTTATAACCTGTTTTCTTAATTTTTAACACACTAATGCACGAAATTTAGTTAATATATATATTAAACAAAAGCATTATTAATCACGAATACAATATATAACATTTCAATGATTTGAAAATGCTATTTTCACGTTAAAACACATTTGTCACTTTACTTATACTTGACAGCTGTTTTGCTTGTGGTCTACACATTCAAGTTACTAGTCATTTATTTGAAGAGTTTCAACCAATCAGAGAGCGCGTTACAATTGTCGCGCGATTAATCCGAGATTCAAATAATCCTCGTTCTAGCAACGCATCGTGGATTAATTCTCGGATCCAAAAAATCCGAGAATTCAATTGATCACGTCTTAGCAACCGGGCATATATCACATAGAGGTTACTTGATATCATGTAGCAAAGTATTTCTACTAGCAGTTCCAGGGATCTAGTACGCGGTATGAAGATGAGGCGAGGAGGCTATTTAAACAAATGACTGGACATAAATCGTTATCGATCGATTAAATGCACAATGCAGAACGCTGCCGAGGCCGTAAATTCAAACGCAAATTGATCAGATATCACACACACACACACGCAGACGCATATGTATCTACTGAGATATCATCAGATACAGGGTGTGTGTGTGTGTGTGTTGGACAATGGTCAGTGAATATACGGTGTTGCTGACATATCAGTAGGTCCTAATTGGCCATGGATTCCGGAGCTACACACCCGGAACACGCATATACACGTGTACACTTGCATACATATACTGAATATATGTGGTGTAAGACATTACATTCAAAGCCATTGATACATAAGTGTATATATATATATATATATATATATATATATATATATATATATATATATATATATATATATATACATATATATATTTCTGATTTCTTGACACACCCGGTATATATACAATATACCACGGTACCGTGCGGCTTTCATCAGTTCTTGATCAGGCAGGCGGTGGACTGACAAATGAACACACGAGGTCCACGGTGCTGCTGATTACGAATTATGACTTTGGTTTCTTTTATCTTTGCTCTCTGTCTCTCTCTCTGTGTATGGCCTGTACTAGGCCCGCGCTGTCATTACTCGTGTATGATTAATTACAGCCCGTGGAGTTATTTATAGACTGCCGCTGCTCCAGACACTCTAGACGGTTTTATTTGGCTCTAAACAAGACTAGAGTGCGTGGGCGAAACAATTATATTATAAGTAGGCTTCAGAACTAACAGCAACAACAGCAACCAACAGCAACAACATCAGCATCGACAGCGGCTGTGGAATATTCAATATCTAATACAACCACAGCTCACGGTATCTTCCCGATCAGGGAATGAGTAAATTGACAGGTGCATATGTCCGTTGCATCAGCCCTTAGTTATACCCCATCCCCACTTAGGCCCATTTGGCTGCCAGGTACAAAACATTGTTGGATACCTGCTGAAGAGATGTATCTGGCGATAGCTCCTTTAAGTGGCCTCAAATTGTTCGTCGTCTGCGATTCTCACAGATAAGCCTGGCGGCTTCACAGGCCCCGAAACGGCGGGCATGTGATCGGTCCACACGGGATAGATAATGTCAATGGACGCGGTGGTTATTAGTGGTAATCGGTGTTTGTGTGATGCTGTGTTTTGAACGATATTTTGTCGCATTAGTATGATGTAGTAGTGTCATGTTTCGATCTAGGATATCTGTGTTGAACAATAGTGAAAGATATTGATATACCGGAGTAATCTGGAATATTAACATAGTAAATATATACACAACATGAACAGTACATTTTAGTGCAACAGTGTAAATACTCTTCTATGGTTCTGGCATAATGTAAGCTTACTTCTTGCTACAGCATGTTGTTGCTGGTGCTTTTGTGGATAAATCTCAGATCACCGGATCTCTGCTCCGTGACGCGAATTTACATAATTTAATTCAACATACGCATTCAACGTGGTTATTATGTTTTTATTAATTTATTTCTCTTTAATGCATATACATATACCGCCGCTCTTAGAAGATTGTAAATCGAACTTCAATTTCCTAATTGTAAACTGCTTCTCGTAAATGACCATCGCTATGGTCTGTTGCCAAACGATGCTCAACCTTCCTCTTAATAATATTGAATACGTTTTTTCCATAACTGAACCGGATATACACAATATTTTAATCGTGTTGGAAGATTTATCATAAATATGGTTGTTTATTTTTGCAGTTTACGGATAAATAACCATATGCTAATTCCGTGGTTAACGCCTTAGTTGAGCGATTAAAATCTATAATAAACCCCAGTGTGTGTGTTAGGATTTTTTTTTTAATGCATTGCATGTTAATAATACACTGCTGCACATAATATAGCAGTAAATTTTGTTGCAATATTTAAATGAATGCGATTAAACAATTCTTTAAAGTGTTATAGTATGGCCTGGAGAGAATCACTTCATTTACATGTTACAATGTCGTATTCTTATAAATATATATATCACAGATATACATATATGTGTAAAATAATAACAGAAAATCCACGTATTTTGTGTGGCAAGAAGAGGTGAATTAAATTATAAATCGCTGTAATAGCGCAAAGGATTATTATTGAAATTCCCGAGTAATTGAAATACACAAGACACTGCTGATTGTGTATGCATAACTAAAATATAACAAGCACAGCAAGCCGATTGTCGCCTGTATGGTCCACAGTATATAAGGTCTACGTGCAACGTGTGTGTGTGTCGCCTGATTACGAATTCGCGCGACGTGCAATGTGCATCCTGTGTGTCATTATACAAGGATTAAATAGAATCAAGAAAAAGAGTACATAACGGTAGATCATAGCTGAACTTAGATTAAATATATATATATATATATATATATATATATATATATATATATATATATATATAAACGCTTTGAAGATACATTTCCCAAGTTGTGATTGTCTCTTGTTGCTGTGATGTAGGTAGTATAAGATAAATGTAGTTTTGATAGGGCAATTATCGACGCTGGCGGTGTGATTACGGACCCCCCCCCCGCCCCCGCGCTCTGCGACGACAGTGTAATCCAGGACGGACGCTCTGCTCTGTTATTTCCGTACCGTTCGTATCGATAATATACCTACAGAGAGAGACCATCATTGCTATGATGCCGGAGTTTGGATCGAATTCCAGTTCAAATTGTTCTCCATTGGCGTCCGTGCGCACGCGGGCACACGTAAATGTATAATAATAATCATATTGGAGTGTACATGTAACCATTGTGTTTCAGTATGTGTGTGATATACATTCCAATGGAGGTAGTAAATACAACTGTTAGTGCTAGTTCGTTCTTACTAGTAAAAACTTGGTGAAGAAACCAGTATAGTCTGAAGACATGCGTGCAAGACACCATTCTTCAATTCCCCGGCCACCATTTCGAGCGGCCAACTAGATGAAGCCAGCTGCTGTTGTTGGTCAGAGAAATGCAGACAATACCAAACTAAACATTTACTTGGGAACCGTAACTTATCATCTGTTTCTAACATCTATATGCCGAGAAAAACTTGTTCAAACGCATGAAATAATATTCAATTCCCACCCGTAACGGATTAGTTTTTCAAGTCTGAACCGGGAATTACATTTCAAGTAGATTTAGCGCGGTGTCAGCGAAGCATGAAGCGGTCACTTGTGATGAACGTGTAGTGTGTGTGTGTTCTATTTGCTAATCGACTAACACGTACGTATTTATGTAAAGATCTGAGAATCGATTTGGCTGGTCTCGAATTTCGTTCGTATAATAATCTACTTGGACAATGGTAGCGATGTCTCTCATTATACACCCCCCCGGCGGGCACTACTACCTATGGTGGTTGTGGATGAATCTACATATATCTTCGAATGGTCGACCGAACATTTTGAAAAGCCCGAATCCGTCACGCAATTTCAAAGAATTCGGCTCCGAAGATTTTTTTATGGGTGTATAATTATGATAAATGATATACCCACAGGAGACGAAAAAGAGCTTTGAGATATTTTCTTTGTGGGACCACAAACAAAAAAATACAGTCATTCGTTGATACGAATTCTATAAATGCGCGGCGTGGCTTCTGACGTACGTCTATGGTATGCTAATTCAGTAGTTTGCGCTGTACGATGTATATGTACTGCTACACATCGCTAGCGGGGTAGTCTCGCGTGTACATGCATCTAGATCTCCTGTTCAGGATACATGTATACTATACATGTATACTATACATGTATAGTATACATGTATATATTGTGTGAGTGTGTGTGTGTGTGCATCATATACATATGTAATAACCGACCACTGGTCACCGGACAGACGGACAGACAGACGCCTTGACTACGCTACGGCTTATGCTACGCTTCTGAACCATATGTTAAGAGCTGCACCATGGGCTCTTAACATTCTTACCTCCAGGGTGCTCTGGTTCTGCTTAATGACTCTTTGTTTTAACCTCTGGCTTGTTCAAACTAGTGCACACGCACGCACACGCTATATATATATATATATATATATATATATATATATATATATATATATATATATATATATATATATATATATATGCATGGGTGACCTCGAATAAATCTCAGGGACTTCAATAATGATATATATTTGTAACAATGATATAAATAATAAATGCATTTACTTTGCACTAAGTCATTATTATTATATTTACTAGATCTAAATAACATTTAGCACGCAGTGATATTAGTAATAGTTTTATATTGTTATAAGAATATAATACCACTGGCACAAAAAGTACAGGTTCTTCAAAACGCTGAAAATCAATGGCGAATTGTAGGAGCTACCCAATGAATGTTTTCCGAATTCTATATATGCAAAATTTCGGCGCCAGCCACAACCAAATAATGACTGTAATCATGCATTCAAATGATCGGGCATCATCAGCAGTTACAATGGCACCGGCAGCCTCCACTTGTGCAGCCGTGTGTGTGTGTGTGTGTGTGTGTGTTGGTAGACTGTAATATCTCCCGATGGCTGAAGTATATAATCACGCACATACACGTACATGTTTACATGATTGTTATGTAAATTTCAATGTTTGGTTTTGATGTTGTGTCTTTCTGTCTTGGTGATGATGTCCTGCGGTGCTCTACACACACACAGGACAGAGAGAGAGAGAGAGAGAGAGAGAGAAGCAAGATTATTATAAATACTGAGTTATATATATATATATATATATATATATATATATATATATATATATTATGTTCTTTTAGAAACTTCGATTATCAGATTCAAGGATTATGCAGCAATATTTACCGTCGTAAAAACTCCTACCCGTAATTAAATATTTGCCAATGACTTTAGCGCATCGTAGAAATAACATAAACACACCAGAAGATGCATGCGTGTGCATGCGTGTGTGTGTGTGTGTGTGTGTGTGTGTGTACTCATACATATGGTAATGGAAGCTGTTGAGGCTTTGAAAGAGGATGAGCACTTGAGAACGCAGCCGCAGTTCTTGAAGATTGGTCATGTCATGTGTAGAAGTTGTTGATCAACATACATATGTGCATATATCTATTCTGTCATACGGAAGATGTTCCATGCACGGCTCGTGTTTAGCTGGTTGAATCTTCCTGGAAATACTATGTACGTTGTTGTCTCCTAGAGTAACAGCATGTGGTTGTATTGTCTCCCGTAACTTCCGCCGCATGTTTCACAACACAAACTAACATTGATAGTTGCCGGGAACAAGCACATTACATCTCTATACAATGTTATTAAACAGTTAATGTTTATACCGCGAATATATACCGAGACTTCTACATAATTCTAACTTCACGGAAATCCAACAATCAACTCATAGTTCACTACAAATCAGCAGGGAGCACAGTTACCAGTATTACCTATGATTAAGGGAATAATTCGAGAACAATCAGCAGTTAATCTGAAGTATGTGAAATGTTTGTCAATGTGAATTTATGTAAGATTTAGGTATAAATCTAAGTAGAATGTGGATATTGGAGGTACTGGATTTTCATCAGCCGTGCAAGATGCTCGCGTCCACATTTGATCTGATCATTCACAATACTGAGATACACATCAATAAACATGTATGCATGTATTCATGTTATTAGCTTTAGCTACGGGCACGCCATTTTAAAAGTGAATTAAATTTTAGAACCATTTAAATAAGACTCTTGATTAACATATAATAACACATCAGTTTGTGCGTGAAATTGGACCATACTCGTTTTTTCTTCTCCTTTCCACGACTGACCTTTGGGAAATAATTACTGACCATTACAAAAAACGAACGAACGAACAGCACAGCCCTGCACGTTAACAAGAACGACTACAAAACCTTTTTGTCGTCGAGCCGCGTAAGTGGTGTCCAGGAATTTGGTTAATAATATAAATTAGCCGAAATATATGTGGCTGTTGACAAAGAAAAGCTGAATTGTTACGTAGCTGACATCATTAGTGAATGACGGTGAGCACATAACAATAAACAAAATTATTACAAATAAAAATAGACCAGGATTCGTAATAAATGGCGTGGTTAGTAAGAATTAGTGCCCTTTGTCCTTCAGTGAGAATTCAATTCGTGATTCTAATAAACCAATTCTTCAGAAATACAACAGATAGAATGACAGATCTGTTCACAAACCAGTTCTTCGACAATGAACGGGCGAGTCTGTATTAGTTAAAAACCAGTCTAACACCAGTGGCACCTTGTTGAGGTACACTGGTGTGCAAGGGTAATGCAATGAGGAGTCAGTCATCAATCTGTACCTTCTACCACTCTGGTAACGTGCATTTCGACCCTCGGTCTTCGTGTAACTTCCCTTCAGGCTACCAAGAACACGCAATAGAGACCAAGAATCGTTTTGGAAAAACGCTAAAGCTCGTAGACGTTCATATCATGGATGGTTGGAGATTATGGAAAACCATGAGCCCCAGAACTGATTGAAATATTTGCCATGCTATGCTATGGTGTGTTTTTAACAGAAGATATACATACATATTCAGCGACTTATTTCATATACGAATGAAATTTCTCATTCCATCATGGAAATCATTGGTCAATGATGGATGTATGAGTGCGGAAGTCGTGTATATACCGTTTTAATATCGGCTCAATGTTATAATTTGCGCGCATAATCGCGGTGGCTGCGGCTACTGGTTTAGTTGTTTTATTCTTCAGTCCGCAATGTATATCGTGATGCAACAATCTCTCTCTATCTCTGGGCAGCTAAAACAGAGTCCGCTGCACCGAAATCAGAGTCGGGATTTGTCGGAGAAAAGAAAGTTATGTTAATATGACATTTCAGAACACGGCAATTCTCAATAACAACTAAATGTTTAATAACTATTATTATTACTAGAAACATGTATGTTAGTTTATAGCTGCTAGCAGCGACATAAACCGTATTCATAATTACAAATCTAACCTGAATATTCCGACGTTATATTCTAGTGTGCAGCATATAGCAGTAATCCGTGTAACGGTACGTGTGGCGGGGGCACTAACACCAGTGGCGTAGGTGTCACACGAAACTTACGCCCGTAATGATGTATTTCCCTACATTCCTTCAACGGTTTCAATTGGTTTTTGCTCGGCTAATCTGTGGCTGTGATCTGTGCAGAATGTTTTCTCCTGAAGACCGCCAGCCAATGGACTGCGCAAAAGATGACGTAGCCAGTGCACGTGAAGAATGAACACACACACACACAGAGAGAATTGTGTAAATTTCTGTTAAATAATATTCCCGGTAATCTGAATGCCGGGCGAAGAAACAAACCTTGAGGTTTCTTTTAGAATTCACCTTTGTAAGGTGCGTGTTGGTATCGACAGGTGCACCGCGCAACACCTGGCGCGGGACACACGCAATTATTCTTCCCGCCATCATTACTGTAACGTCTATGGTACATATGTACAGGATCTAAGCATATATTGTCTGTTCCAGCTTGTTCATTGGACAATATACACACATGCGCCGACTTTCACTTATTGCAAGTGTGTCATTTAATGTAGGCTAGTGCACGGTAAATACTGATCTCTTAAACCTAATGGCTCATAGAGTTTTATCACCTGGCTTGCATAAACACACCGTGTCAACAACATGTAGCCTGATGTAGCATTCAAGTCTCCCGGTGCGGTATTAAGCAATTTATACGTATTCTGTCGTTTGTACAAGTATTACAACATCCAGAAGATAATCTCTCGCTTGAGGTAGCATTGGAATAAACGTAAATATATACGAACAATACAATTGATAATGGTTTTTATCGAGTAATAGCTGAATTGTTTCGCTTCAATACATCCGTCTACCATGGGAAGTGAAACTCAGTTTCGCAAGATAGTTTAGTGACAATTTAATTATGATTTCTAGTTGTAAATTATTAATTACACCGGCGTGTCCAACACAAGTGATTGTTTTAGAAAAATTCCACATCGTAAGACGCTTTCTAAATAGATATAAAATATTTTCATGTCCTTACCATTAACAGCGTATATATCTATGCATGTGTGTGTGTGTGTGTGTGTGTTCAGGTACGGTGCACAAACAAGACCGGAAGAGACCTCAAGAGTGCTTAGACATTTTTCCCACCAGCTAGCTAAAAGCCTGATTTACACAATAGCAATGAGCGTGTGTAAAAATGTGCTCTTCAAATCCGACGCAACAATCAGTAAGGTCGAACGGCGAAGAGAATGTGACGCGGACAGCGATATATATATATATATATATATATATATATATATATATATATATATATATATAGAGAGAGAGAGAGAGAGAGAGAGAGAAGAATAAAAGTGTAGAGAAGACAGCAGACAAAGCAACCAAAGCATAGTTATTCAATGGTCGGCTTTTCATGTTAGCAGGTTGTAATGTCTGAAGGCACGTTTCATATTGACGATGACGACGGTGCACTTGTGTGTGTGTGTGTTTTTTTTTGTACGTTGCGTTACGTTACGTTTGTCGGCGTGTGTCGTACTGAGCGTGTAATCTTGATCTGCTACTTCTGCGAACGTTACATCGCTCAAGAATCCACCATCATCGATCCCAGCATCTTAAAGTATGACTACCAGAAGTACAGACATTACACTAATGTTGTTCATAATTATTACTTTATGTAGTTTCATTCAATGCAACCAATACTCAAGGAAAAATAGACATTTGTTTTGAAGATCAACTTTTGGTTGAATTTTAAGCGGCAGAAGATTAATGAACAATGAAGCAGAGGAAAAGATGAGAGAACGATAGAGAGAGAGAGAGAGACAAAGAGAGATCGAATGTTTGTTAATTAGACACGCACGTCAAATCGGAAATTTATTATGAATACGCGTTTAATGTACATTTATGATTGCGCACAGCCTACTAGGGATAATTAGCCCGGTGTTTTTTTTTTTATTGAAATTACAATATACACTACACACATGGGCCGGGAATCCAACCACGCACACGCACACACACACACACGTAACGCATATAACTGTCGATATAAAGCCGGTGATTATGCGTCAATAAATACAGAGAGACAACAATTTAACTGTCAAGTTACGGGGTCCGGCTTTGTAATTATGAACGTTCTCTCTGAGCATCCTACCACCAGTAGCTGGGACGCGACAAAATAATCGCGCATCTACCTGAATCAATTAATGGAACATCTCCATACATACATACATCTACACACATAAGCTCTCTTGATATTTTCAGATACAAGCACCGCGCTACTTGTGTATTTAATTGGAATATGTTCGCATGAATTTACAACACCTGATCTACCAGGCAGAAAAAAAAGAACACAATTTGTACACGTGACACTGCACGACAATATCGAATCGACATCGCACACTGCACTTGGTGTTGCACGGCAGTTCTCAAAAGTCGATTTCACGGAGACTTTAGTATCGGTTCGGGAAACTTTCAAAGCAGAACGAATTTTACTTATTGACAATGGACGTGAAAAAAGTGTTGGCTTGACGAAATGTAAGTAGATTGGAGTCTGGATTCTGTGCTTAGCTCGACCCCGATTTACTCTGTTGAACATGGAAAACAGACGCTACATTTGCAGTGATACATTATAACGCACATCATCAGCACACAATTACGGGAATTATGGGTCAACATTAGCCCGTATTGAAATGATGTAACGCTGTGTGACGTGTTGATCTTAGCGTTGTTGTCACATGACGGCATCACCCAGGGTTGCCAGACGTCCCGATTTGAGCGGGACTGTCCCGAGTTCAACAGACAAATCCCGCATTGCCTCTGAAAATCCCGATTTAACAAAAATTGTAAATGTATAAAAGCCTATATGGTAATAAACGCGTCATAGATCGAAACTGTTTTTTTATCCGTCGAAATGGTGACTGTCCGGATCTGTGATTTTGGAAATCTGGCAACCCTGGCATCACCGGAGACACGTGTCATGTCCGTGTGAGTGTGGTAGTACTGCAATGTGGTTGACAGGCTGCCAACCACTGAAACATTGATGATAAATCATCGGGCCAGTATAGAACATGTATATCTTGTCACAGTCTAATCAAGAAGATGCGTAACATTTGTCTTAAACGTTTCAACATCAACATGCTTTCAACTAAGTTGGCCATAGATCAAATGTGGAACAATTTGCGACAGTTGAGTAGTGAATCTTTAGCTTACGCTAACTGTGGATATAATTATAATTTTCGCTTGTCATGGTGGGACATTTTGACACGGCAACTAATTTGTTGACACGCAGCGGCGCTATATTTTGATTAATTTACCAACAAATTGGTCTTAGAAAGTCAGTATTGTTCATGCGAAGTGAAACAATTCGATCCATAACAGTGTGAGATTTATAGAAAACGTGGAAGATATCCCAGAGACGTTTCAGCATGGTGGACTTATTGTGAAACGCGATACACATTCGCCGGTCAACTGATCTTCTGTTTTTTTTTTCTTCTTCTTGAATACCGGTGTGTTATTAACATGTTCTGTTTCTCGTATACAAGTGGACCAGTTATATAATGAGCCGGGCGTGAGCTTCCAATGGACCAGACCGACTACTCCACGGCGGAGACTTCAATGCTGGTACATTTGTGACTGCGTATTTCCAATGCATAACAATTGTTGTTGCGGGGTCACGTGATGTGGGAAAGTTCACCAGGCACACATACAGAGAGAGAGAGAGATAGAGATCTATACACTGTGCCATGATCTGAACGATCGATCATTAATCTCCGATGGACTTTCAATTTCCTCGTGTCGGCCCGGACAGGAGTCAGTGGCGGCACGTGCACCGAGGGGGCGGTGTTTTATAAATGATCGATTAATGAAACATGGCCTCTTTTGTTATCGAGCCGCGAAGACAATGGATTATTGATCCAGGGCTCGTGGGACAAGCTGGTTTGATTATTATTTTAGCAAAATAGTAATAGTTATGAGAATGATAGACGAGTATAAAGTGATGTTTATTGAGATTTATCGACAGAAATATGAATGCGTTACCATCGGTAATAATTTAGTTTCTGCGATCTGACTATGAGGATTAATTACCAACTTGTAGATAACAATCCGGACGCTGTAGCAACCATCGCCAGATGAACTAATCTAGTAATTACGAATCTAAATACACTTACTCAACGAACGAACGCACAAGAATGCTGATGGAGAAATATCTGCGTCATTAATATCAATAATATGAGAAAACTATACAACGGAAACGAGTAAAATTCTATTCGTTTAGTTTCGTTAATAAAATACCCGAAATTATTGGCTCAATTAAAGTTTTTTTTTACATTTTATATGAACACCATAGATATAATTATAAAAGTAGTAAATTAATTACTAATAGCTGTCAATAACGTTACGAAGACTTCAATCTTAGAATATTAATTTTACTGCTGTATGTCGAAACGCAATTCACAGTAGCAAGAGAGATTTGAATGCTCGATGAGGACATGTTAGTATTCTAATAATCATCAACTGACTAAACAATAAATATGTGTAGCTTACATGCATATATAATTTGTGTTTGTTTAAGAAGAAATGTTAACCATACTATTGTTAAAAATAACGCATCACTTTGAATCGTATTTTTTAGTGTGTATTCACAAATTATTATTGTAAGAGACAACAGCATAAAAAAAAATTCCAATTAATTATTAATAAATGGTACATGCGTGGCGACATTAACGTGTAATATATTCATAAATACCCATCATGCATCGCTCGCTGTGCGGCTGTTGAGAAATTCTCATCAAATCTAACGTTCCCATGACGTGTAGCCAACGTCTGTAGTCCGTGTATACAATGAAGCTATGTATGTATGTAGTTTTCCCAAGACAATATTATCAAGAGACGCCGACAAGTTACATTTGTCTCCTTCTGGAGACCTAGTCTTATAAACATGGATCTCTTTGTGTCATATAAAGATTCTGGCGAAATATTCGGAGCTCGCCCTGTTTATTTCCATCTTCGACAACAGTTTCCCAATAACCAGCTTCCAGATGACGCAGAGTATTTGCGTGTTAATTATTGATTAGTTGATAAAGTCATTCGTGAAACAGTTAACACGCAATGTACATTACGGTACAGTCGATACGACAAGTTTTGTTACGTACGATCGGGCACGGCGTTATCATAAATTTGTATCATACTTGGAACTGTGTTATCCATTAGTAGAACATGACTAGTAGAAGTATCACCGTCACACACACACACACACACACACACACAGTCTATATATATATATATATATATATATATATATATATATATATATATATATATGCGTGTGAGTGTGTGTGTTATTTAAAAGGCCTGTCATTCAGTGTCAGCCGGCAACAATAAAGTCACGAATCTAATTCAACTTTCTCAAGACAGCATGTGGTACGACCAGCATCATCATCAACATCATCCTAACGGTCTAGAACGAAAGTCTGTTGGCGTCCAGAAACAGATATACTCTCCACGAGACACAAGGTACACCACGAGCTCCTCAAGAACTGTGAGGTCATAGGTCATCTATGCGGCCCGGGTAGATAGCGGGCACACCGGCTGTTGGCCGAGCAACCATTGAATTATTAGTTATTAGAAATAGACCATTGTATTGTATACATTAGACAGATGTTCAGAACTACAGTTATAGCAGCAGGTACACGGCTGTTGTCCATGCACTGTGCAAGTCTATGGGATGGATGTGGACGGTGGTGTGCTACGTCCATTTGTGTGCGATATCTGTGTGATTTATATCCGCCTGTCACTTGTTCATATTTTATTCTCTCGACTCGGCACACTGTGATCCAACTACTTTGTGTGTTTTTCTTTAGTTTCCTGTACAAGTCAATAGCATTTGACATTTGTCTTATATATATATATATATATATATATATATATATATATATATATATTGCATATTACATAGTTAGTTATATCCTACACTCTTATTATATACCGATTATCATATTTATAGCGACTGCATTCTCGATACGATAAGTTAATTTTCGAAAATTTATACAACACCGAAAAAAAAATTCTGAAAAACTTTTACGACGCATAATAATTGCACAGCACCGTATGTTTATGGCCAGGGCCGGTGCGGTGATTTCGGACCCAATAACTTTTTTAAATAACCCCCGTTAAACTATATACAACGACATCAACGATGTTGTCAACGACGATGCGAGATTTTTGGGAAATTTTTATGTCATTTTTATACAGGTAGGTACACGCGCTGTAATTTTAAACCTGCCAGTGGCCCCAAATTATGTGAGAAACTACACTGAAGTCATCTATATTTACAGGGTTCATTATAATTATACAGCATCATGGAGATGCAATATTGTCTACCTTGAATATTTCTAATATCTAAAGATACATAACTGATTGATTCATAGCTTTAACGGAGTTACCAAATATTTCTAGTAAGATTGACACTGTCATACCCTGATCCACTATCGTATCTCGTGACTTCTTGTCTTGTAATAATTAGTATGACGGTGGAACACCCTATACTAGCGAAAATAGTGTATTTTATAGAATTACTATAGCAATAGTGTAAATTTTTAGTAGGAATATTTAGAAGCGCTTTTAGTATAGCGGCTGTGAACAACAGCAATGTAAGTTACATTGTTTAGCTACTGTAGAAAATGGCGTATAAAAAGTAAAACTGAAAAAGCCAGCTCTTCAGTTCGTCAGTCGGTCTATAAAGGTCTTTGTCACCAGCAGTAGTCAACAAAGAAACCTATGGGAACATTTTGTGCTCCATGCAGTAACATTTAGTAACAATTTACTACTACAATGAGAACGTCAATTTAAAACTAAACTACATGACCAACAACGACAAGTTAATATGGTGTCTCTAATCGTGAATAAATATGGCGGCCGCGTTGTGAATGTATGATATATCCATATTAATAAATCATACATTTTGAAATTACATTTTTTCTAGATTCTTACAGGAAAGTAACAAGAATGCTTATCCGTCTGGGATGGTCTTAAATATTTGTGTATTGAGTATTTGGCAGCACAAGTTATATATGGGTATATCTAGCGAGTAATGAGGCAATTTAAATGCACAACCTACATATCAGGAGGAAGAGAGAGAGAGAGGATGAAATAAAAGTGAAACCACGACAACAGAGAGAGTATGAGACACTCACACACACACACGGGGATATGTAAGAGAGAGAGACTGCGACATGACACGTAATTGTTCAGTCTATGAAAAAAGATAGAGACGAGAGAGCAAGCGACTAGATACACGGGGGTAGTGAAAGAGAAAGAGAGATAGAGACTGATCCAGAGAATGGAATGCATCGTGTATCCTCTGCTGGGGATAAATATCCGATAGGTGATTTTTGTCTCGATGTATACCGAATCTACGTGATGTAATTATTAATATATACGTACTGACCTTGCATACGCTTACATACAAGAATATATATCTACATACATAATAAGCGCTCATATTGACTGTAGATAGATTAAACATTTGCTTCAATAGAAGCTATGCTTGTGTGAACTTGTATGATACAACCATCGTGGGTTTACTATTATAATTGAGTGAATTAAGTGCTGTTTGTTTAATTAAATGCCAACCAGTTAGCACCGCACACACACGCACACGCCATATAGAGGTGTTAGTGTTGGTAACAACCCGTGATTGTAATGTTTTATGACTGCAGCCGAGTTGGTAGAAAAACGCTAGCAATAAAGTGAAGAGTTTCGGCCAGAAATACAGTCAGTAAGTTCACAGGTCACACTAGTCTGTAATTATATTATTATTATGAAGAGTGTGTGTTACTAATATATGTATTTTTTCAACGACAATTGTCTTTGTAATTAAACAGTACGGTACATTGTGTAGCGGTTGCAACACCTCACAAATTTTCCAATATATAGTCAATGTTCTTTTCATTTCTTGGAACATTCTAAGCAAAGAAATTCCCGGGACCGCGGTGTAACTAGACGCTGTGTTTTGAATTCTAATGTCGCAGTGTTAATATTGACTTCGGCCGTTGTGTTTACCCGAGGACCTCCAGAAGATCTAAGAACATTATATGATGCTTACTCGTTTTCATATCGCGTCTGGTGTTGCCAAATGTTGTCGAGGCTGTCCACGATACTGTTTGCTGGTGAATCCGGCAGGTCATCAGCGGTGATGTGTGTACTACTGTTGGTGGTGGTTCCTAGACTAGCTATCGGTGTAGATGTTGCACGTTTTGCGTACAACTGCCGGTAGTATTTCTCCTGGTCACCGTACATCCAACACACTTTCCACCACTGTTTGCAGATGAGCACATTGCCCGCTGTCGCACTATTGGTACTCTGTTTCACCACGTTAGACATACTTTATGTAATCACTTTCTTCAACTACAGATTTGGCACACTTTACTTGTTAACGATATTGACATGTTTCTGTCCGAAAAACAAGGATTATTTTTAGGTATTAGCAGATGTTGTTATAGAGAATATACTGTTCCTTAAACTGTTTATCTATTTATGTATATGATTTTTCTATATTTACGTGTTAATTCCCGATGTCCCGGAGTTTATACGTACTTTGAAGTGAATACCGCGCACAGATACGTGTATAAAAATGGCCGGTATAATATTATAAATGTCAGTTGCATACGGCTGTTTCATGAGCAAGAATTAAAATGCAAAGCTGCACATACACGTACGAATGTGTGTGTAAGCTATATAATATCGTTTATGGATCACAGTCTCTCTTTCTCTTAAAAATTCTGCGCACATAATCTCCGCAGTAAGCAATAATAACGCCCGTTACCATTTTTGGTAATATCGGCAAGCAAAATTAAAACATTTCGGAAACTAAAAAACATCGTGTTGCTATGTGACATACATTCCTAACAGATAAACTACGATTGTGAAAATATTTGACAAAGTGTTACATGTACGTCATATTCAGAGAAAAACCTGTTTTATTTATTTATATTTCACAGATCTGTGTTAAAATTCAGTCGTCACTAAGATAGTTAATGATAAATATGTTTAAATAATCATAAAAATACAGATATGTGTAACTGCACTTCGGCCTGCAGTAAAATAGTGATTACTAACGATATAATTTGCTCGAGTAAATAATTGAAAGATTGTGCAATAATCCAGATAATGTTTTTTTCAGTATTGAATTCTTCATAACGTGAACGGTAACAGGCTGTAAAAAAGCTCGTCTCACTTGCTCTATGCTAGTGTAGTATTGCTCATTTAATTGGTCGCATGATTGACAGAACAGTATTTAGCAAAATGGCTGCCACAC
Source organism: Carabus problematicus (assembly GCA_963422195.1). Lineage (NCBI taxonomy): Eukaryota > Metazoa > Arthropoda > Insecta > Coleoptera > Carabidae > Carabus > Carabus problematicus. Next base: position 134,425 of record OY728589.1, on the reverse strand, counting down.
AGCAAACTGTTTTTATTTTGTTTATAATTGTATATAAACACTAGCATAGTTTATAATACATGTTCGGTTTCTACATATACATTATGATTGGTGACTGTTCGTCGTTATAAACAGTATTTATTAGTTTATTTCTGACATTTTAAAGGCAAGCATTAAATATACTTTTATTCTCCCGATCCCGTACTACATAGAAAAGTGCATTTCTGTGTTTTCTTTGACAGTGTACCGTCGTTAATGATCATACACTGTGGAAATGGTACCTAACGTTGTTGGTTTAACCGCGCCGGAATGCGTTACGTCCAATTAACTCATAGTGAACGGGCCAGTAGCCTAGTTTCAAACCATTGCATTTAGCGGCCCGATGTGGAACAGTATTTAAAACCAATATATTCTCAATAACAACAAACTTCTTAGATGTTTCTAATAATGTACTTTGCAAAACGCAAGAGCAGGTTCTTACAAAACATTAAATTGACATAAGACGAGGTCTAGTTACACAACAAGGAACACTCTAGATGTTAATGTGATCTTAACTAGCAAACGTAAATATCTGTTTAGAAAAAGCGAGGTCTTATAAAAGAATATTACGAACTTGATATGGATTTACTTTACAAATACGCATTATTATTAATGAAAAATTCGTTGTATTTTAAATAAATAAATGCTGATTTGTGGATGAACTAGCGTGGTGTGTTTACCATTTAATTCACAAGTGATTACACTGCACTGAGCACACACACTCACTCACATATTTCACATAACACCGGACACTTGATGATCCAAGGATGGTTGTTGTTGATGTATCACCATATATACACTTGCACACGGCACGCATTCACGCACGGGACATAGACACGACGACACGGTGTGCTAGGACAACGCACGACTGGCACTCACACGGTACACGACACCAACTAACACGAACAACGCGGACTCGGCAGTTGCCGTCCTGATCGCTCGTTCAAGTCACCCGAACCAACGGCAGTACGAGCGAGCGAGCAAGCTACACACACAGCGAGAGAGAGAGAGAGAGCAAAGGCAGCGGCCATAGGAAGTATACATTGACCAGCATCTATCTTTCTTTCGTCTAACCTAGCATTGAAGTCTCCGTGCAAGTGTACCAGGTTCAACATTGCGCGTTACATTTACTCTTCGTGTCGACTGTTGTTGTTGCTGCGTTCACATCTCTTGTCGAATGTACTCTCTCTCTCTGTGGCTGTGTACACACTTGATGTACCATTAGAACTGCTTACAGGCGTTTTTCTGCAAGTTTCGTTGGCTAACGTTGCGTTGAACTCTCCATGTTTTTCCTCTGACATTGTCACGTGTTTTCCGCATTTTTCCACTATAAGTGTTTCTTATCTAGCATTGAAGTCTCCTCTCCGTGCGTGTGCGTGTGTGGTTTCTTGTTTAACGTTGCGGTTGAACTCTCTTCCTCTCCAGGTTTAGGATAATGTCGGTATGTGATTACTCACATGACACATTACGGTGTGTAATATGACAGTTTACACTCTGACTACATATGTCTTTCTCTCGCTTGACCAACCATTGAAATCTCCGCTTCTTGTGCGTGTGTGCGTGTGCGGATGAAGATACAACGTTTAAGAATTAATTGATTTAGCCGCTGGTGTAGTGTTTTATTTTTGTCCCGGCGGGTCGAGATAGGAGGCTCTGGTCTGGTGTGCTCCTCTGTGCTAATTAAATACGAAAGTGGCTCCGCGGAGCATAAGTGATTCTTGTATAGCGATGCCTCCGAACAGATAATTTCAGTGTAAAGGTACACCGTGTACCTACACACACTCTCTCTCTCTCTCTCTTTGTATATATATATATATATATATATATATATATATATATACACACGCATTATTAGTAATTATAAATAGACTTTCTTGGTCTATTATTATCCATATCGGAGATTTTTTTACGTTGAAAATAAAAGTTTAGAAATATTCTAATTTCTATTCTTTATTACTATTGACTAGTTGCATATGTCTACAGGTATACCCGTGTAAATTAATTACCAATTTACACACATATACCTGTATGGGAAGCTATGTGTATGGTAAATGAATTTATTTAACACGCATTGATTTATAGATCGTGAATATACTAATTAGCAATAATAATTTCCAACTACTACAGTACTGTACAGTACCGGTATGTATGTATGTATAGTACACTGACAAGTAACTTCACTAACTGTGTTCGCATAATGATGTATTGTTCCGTGTGACAGCTAGTGACTGTTTGTATAATTTACAGCCTTGTATGCAATCGAAATAGAATTCATACACACATCATTTATTCCTTCAAATATATACCAAATATTATATATATATATATATATATATATATATATATATATATATATATATATATATATATATATATATATATATACATAAATATATAAATAAGATTGTTGATTTGAAATAAAAGGCAGTATTTGAGAACATCATTGGATATTTCCCCTGTAAGATTGAATACGGCTATTGTTGGTTGTACTATGTACATATAACTGCGGCTAATACTGAGTCTATTATCATATCCTCCACACATATGCATAAGTAACATGACCCGTCCCATAACACCGGGTGTTAAAGCGTATTTACACCGATCATCATGTCGCATCGCAGACCGTTAGCGTCCCATAAAAAAATCATTGAAACATCCACACGTACATAGCACTATGTGCCCACTGTACATGTGTAGCGGCACATGCAGAGCGGCTCAACGGTAGCCTGCTGATGTCACCAGCCATGTAGTCATGTGATTAATTAGCTACTGACACAGAGGATGTGTCAGTATTCGTTAGATCACCACAAATTTGATGCAATTTTTTCATCAAATGTGCCGCCCAAGAAAGATTATTTTATTTCAGCGTTCAAAATCTACCATGAAGTATGTTTAATCATCTTCTTGCAGGCTGTAAATCTGCTTCGTATGTATGTGTGTGTGTTGGTATTTGCAGACTGATGTATCCATTTAACTAATGAACTGTATTAATCAGATTTAATGATGTATTTTTACGCGATTCTTATTTTGTAACAAAACCGCACTCTTTTGCAGTTTCCACGGCGATGCGCTATTTATCTAAGAATTATGAAGTGTGCGTGTGTGTGTGTGTGTGTGTGTACTGCCGCCATTGCTAATTACGACATCTTACATCTACATTGTCTGTACTTGTATAATTACAGACGATTAATACAAACATTGTTCTACTCTAAAATATATAAATATTACTTGGTATTATTACGATATTTATTTGAAATTTTTTTCTACTGATTATAATTCATCTATAGACAATAAATGAAGAAATAATTAAATCTTTCGTATTTATTACTAAAAGTGAAAGGAATGCTTCTCTAGAACGTTTAATGGTATCCGATTACATAATGTCGAGAATAAAAACTAAAGCTTATTACAATATTTCAAATAATAACACTCACTCGAAACGCTTAATCAAATTCATTTCAATTTTGTCCCAAAATGTTACACATAGACACTATATGTAAGGTCGTCCGGGTCATTACTATGATAATAAACCCAAAAAAAAACGTCGCCGTAGGTCCACAGAAGCACTTGCAGGGCTGTACTATTCAATAATTGGGCCCGGGGCATTCCACGAAAATAAATTCTTATTTTTCGTTTCGTTAAATCTACTTTTGTAAACTTAAAAGCACGTGTGAATGTACCCCCCCCCCACCGGATTCGTCCCTGTAAAATACCAGAAGCAAGAGTGCTATGGCTTAAACATAATAATGATTTTCGTGTGATCGTTTCTTGTTTCCCATGAACACACACATATGACTTTTATTATTTACTATATCCGGTCAAATAGTTTTTAGTTTTTGTCTCGTTTGTTAATCAGTGCCCAGCGTTGGAATTAAAACAATCGTAATTTATCAAGATTTATCAGCAATCAACAATGCATATAGACGAAGTATGATGTTGCTACTTTGCATACGGCGTACGAGCGAACGAGCGAGTCGGTGCAGTTGATATATCGATGTTCCAATTAATAACAGAAAACTTCGGATTTTTTTTTCCACATCGGAGTTGCAGTTTGATTAAAAACTCAACCGTTAATATTAATGGAAGCGGCTACTTTATTTAATACGATATATATATATATATATATATATATATATATATATATATATAAATGAATTATTGCCGATATTAAATATAGAAAATCATTATACGAAATATTACAGTAATTAAAATAATACTCTGGTAAATAATTTGCATTAACATTTCTTTTGTAATTATATTAATATGAAGTACGAGTTTATAATAATTATAATATGGTAAAATATGTACTCTCAAATCTTATAGAATTAATCAAACTTTCAGATATTAATTTCAGATATGTAAAAATAAATTTATTATTTACACAGAAGGGGTGTGTACATATTTGGGGTTTAAATTAGAAGACCCACAACCTCACTATAATATAGTATGGATATTTGTTTTATTTGTACCAAGCTGATCAACTTATTATATTAATTATTGACAAAATCCAATAAGAATTTAATTGGATTACATATTTGAATATTGCTTTGTGCCATCTCGACCAATAATAATTAATCTACCGCTTGTGTTTTATTTATTTCTTCCTGTCGCGGTCATAAGTTTATTGAATTAATTTTAATAATTATTATTCTGAGAAAATTTCAAAATACCTAACCAAACCGTACCAATATAATACATAATATGTACATATGTATGTAATGACATATAAATAAGCTAATTATGGTTGTAAGTGGAACGCACGTAAATTTCAAATTGATTTACCTGTACGTACGTGGACGTGAGAGGTACAGTTAGCTGTGAGGAGTGTGCAATGTATGTATGCACACACATATATTGTACAATTTAATGTGTTGTTGATTTGTTACAGTTATACAATTTACTACTACCGTACTGAAGCATTATTTTATGTTGTATTCAATAAATTCGTCTGCGATAACTAGGACAGACACATATCAATATAAAAATACTGCTACTTGGTTTATCAACAGTTAAGATAATCATTATTGTATATTATATATATATGTATATATATATATATATATATATATATATATATATATATATATATATATATATATATATATATATTATATATAATGTACTTCTGTTATAATATACATTATATCAGCAAATTGATTTAAAAAACCAAACAACTTCGATTTATACCATAAAAGGCAAACGTCCTGCTCTCTATCTTGGTCTCTCCTCTCCTTGGAGAGTTGCTGCAGCCGTAATACCAATCAAGACCCGTCTAGTACATCTTCTGAATGGAATACAATTATAAAACAGCACTATAGTGTTCATCAATTATTTATCTTACAAACCACTAGATACATTATATATATATATATATATATATATATATATATATATATATACCTACCGCCCTATATGGGTTTTAAATGCTGTACTGGGTGATCTAATCCATCACGCGATAACATTCCCACATTTTTCCATTTTTTTGTCAAAAGTTAATGTCTGGTGTAATGGTAGTTCTGACAACGCGGTAGACAAGCATTAAATGCTCGGCGTTTTTATACAATAACTATGTACGTACGTAAGTGCGTGTGGTTAGTCAACTTTGACCGACACGGCGCTGCACAAATGCACCGCCAGAGCTGATGTTAAATGTATGAGAATACAATCGTAACCGGAGTTGACCAATGTTGGAAAAATAACTACGCGTATCTTTCAAAAGAAAAATACAACTGGATGAAGGATTTTTCAGACCACCACTGAGAGAGTTCTGTGGAATTATTTGTTCAACCAAAACGGAGATAACACACACACACACACACGCACACGTAGACGAAGTATTTACCTTGTTTAATTGCTGTATTGTACCGATAACACTAATTCATCCATTAGTTTATTTCTTCTGAAATTGCCCACATATTTACACGATTCGAAACTTTAAAGCATTTTGAACATTTTCTGTTAATTTATAGCGGCGCCAAAACGGAAAAGAACTCCACTTGAAGAATTGTATTTTTCTGGGTAAAAAAGTGGATTAGACCACTGGTTACCTGGTGTACAATACCTCCGGGCTGATAGGCAGGTAACACAAGCAGGCGACGCTGGTGTATGCGTGTACAGCCCCGGGCAGATCCCGGATAACCTCTATACCGTATAATTATTTGGCATTTTCCATCAGACGAGCACCGTTCCTAGATGTTAACTCAACTAGATCGTGGAAATCTATAGACTGAACACGTGTAGATAGAGTATTGGGAACGATCGTGTGCAGGTTCGTCGGCCATCCTTGTATTGCAGTCTCTCAACAACAAATGTACCAGCAGTTATTATAGCGAATAAAAAAAAATCAATATCCAAACAGCCATGAATAAACAGATGAACGTCGGACAATCACAATAAACAGCGCAGCATCGACCAATCATGAAACAATTGAGCAACAACAGAGAGAACAAAACCAAATGAAGATCACTGACAAAAAACAAACAAAAACACAAGTGTGCGCGCGCGAGCGACGAACAAGCGCACCAATAAAACAAATGCAAGTGTTGGTGTGCTGATTCCATGGATAGCTGTGTTCAGTTCACGGATTCCATCACGATCGGGCGGACTAATTATGGAAATGGCACAATCCGCACTCGGTACATGCTCTACAGGCACCTACAGTGTGTGTGTGTGCGTGTGTGTGCGTGTAATCTATACTTGTGACGGCGGCTATAGTTGAGTCTACAGGGTTCACCAGTGAGTGGTGTTGGCAACACTGCACCACAGGATGATGTTGTTGTGTTGGTATCCTTGTTCAGCTCTGGTAGCCGGGTGACGAGGACAGGTAGAGGAATGTACGGAGTGGTCATTATGTACGAGCAGTCGGAGAGCAAATCGACTGGAGTGATCTCTTACCTGGAAGAACCACAGAAATTATATCACTTAGATCCGATTGTACGTACACACACACACAACGCGCATGCGCTCATAGAGAGAGGAGTGAGAGAGAGATGAAGGAAAATTACAAGTATTACATGACTGGACAAAGAATCCAAAAGAACTTTGAGGAAGTGCAATATCTATTTTGGAAAATTTGCCCCAAAGACATTTAGCGATTTGGTTTTTTTCGTGACAAAAGAGAAAGTAACTATGTAGTAACCATTAGAATATGATATAATACACATGTGATAAATATTAAATATTAACTTGTTACTAATAATTGGTCCCACTCATTGCTACGTGTAGTTTAGATAAATTTCCATAAAATAATAGACTTAAATGTTCCACAAACACCTATACGTAAATCGTAAACGATTGAGATTAAACAAGAATGATTGTTGTGTAAGTGTTGTTTAATAATCCATAATTCAGTAAAAAAAAAAAGACGACACAGTTTGCATATAACTATGAGAAAGTATAAAAGTACAGGAGAAAGTCATTGTCCTCAAATACACACGCACATTTATAGTATACGACTTTCTTCCCCAACTCTAGAAGACGTTAGCTAGATGTATATATAAAACATCCAGCACAGACAATCTCTCTGTCTGTATTTTAGAATTGTCGCAAAACCTAGTCTGTTGTTCGTTAGCGATGACGCACAAATCTTGGGCGTTTCCATATGAAATCACGCGCGTGGATGAAAGGGTTAATAAAAAACTACTACAGGACTTTACAGGTATGTAGCTGTACTGAAAAATCAAGTGCGATTTCACAAGCAGGTGTTTAATATTTCAGGTGAAAGGACAGGATATGTTCAGGTGGGTCCTGAGAATTACTTTTTCCCCATCAAATATGAGAAACAAGCTCAACAGTACTACGATATACAAATGCGTGCTGATGACGTACTAGTAGCATCCTTTCCACGGTCAGGTAAGTCTTGAACCAAGAATCATTACTGTAATTTTCACACTGTGTTCTTCCAACAGGAACGACACTAACACAGGAACTAGTCTGGATGGTTGGGAATGATCTGAACTTTAAGAAAGCCTCCAATTTGGCATTGCCTTATCGATTTCCATTTCTCGAGTAAGTCGACAATATTCAATATCGAACTCTCCCTGGTTTTAATTCTCATTCTCTTCTGATTTTCTCCCCAGGTTTGATCTTCTAATGCACGACGAGGTCAAAGCAGAGGTGATCAGGGACAATGCCCACTCCAGATTGAACCAACAATTGGTGCACAACATGGCTCAGCCTGGGTGGAAATTCTTACCAACGATAGATTCGCCGCGGTTCATCAAAACACACTTCCCAATGAGTCTGTTGCCCAATGATTGGCAACGGAAGAAGTGCAAGACGATCTACGTCGCCAGAAATCCGAAGCAAGTTGCAGTTTCCTATTTTCATCTCAACAAACTCTTCCGCACGTTGGCGTTTCAGAAAGATTTCACCACATTTTGGAATTACTTCGAAGATGATCTACGTGAGATGAGACTGAGATTTGATTTTATAAGATTTGTAAAAATCCTTCTGTTTTCCAGTGCCATGGATGCCGTATTGGAGTCACGTCGAGGAGGCCTGGAAAATGCGCAACGAACCACATGTTTTGTTTTTATTCTATGAGGATATTATCAATGTAAAGATACAACTTCTCCCCAGTCTGAATTCTCATTCATGCATTCGTGTTTCAGGATATGAAAGGTTCGATAAAGAAAGTAGCTGCCTTTTTGGATAAACCGATGGCCGATTCACAAATCCACGAACTGCAGCAGCATCTGAGTTTCGACAACTTCCGCAACAATGCTTCGGTGAATTCGGAATTCTTAACCGACCTGCATATCACACATTCCGGTGTAGCGGGATTCATTCGCAAGGGCAAGACTGTCAGTGCGGAGACGGAATTCACTGAAGAGTTATCGCGGAAATGTGACAAGTGGACAGAAGCGAATATGCAACGGATAAATCTACAGTTTCCACAGCCAACTAACCTAAAGAAATAACTGAAGAAAATTATATAAATTTCGAAATTTTATACCATCATGGTAAATAGCTCAACGAGATAATTGGATTCTAGAATTGCGAAATAGACCGTCAAATAAGCTCACGGGCTTCTCGTAAGATGCGGCGTATTTAAAACGAGAGACCTACAAAATGTATCAAAAAATATAATTAGTTGCCTAATCGTAAATAGTGGAATTAATATGACTACTTCTTGGGTGGTCCGCCGTTACGCGTCATTATAAATAATAAAATATTAATTTACTCAAGTGTTTATGCATCATTCACACTCGGGCCGAGGACGAAATTCGACTCGGATTCTTAACTAGAAGAAGATAACTCACAACGCTTGTTGTCGCTCGTCAGAGTGCAAGGAAACGACAACAATTATGGCAAAAAACTGTCGTGCAGGAAAAACTGACGCTCATTATGACAGAGGAAGACATGATTATGGAAGCTACTTCTCGGTTATTCTTTAATCTGTTTGCATGACTATGTATTTTTTACTAGTATTGTACATTACGCGTTGTTAATAAATGTATTTGCTGTGGATAAATTCAAAGATTTATGAAAGATTTATTGGAAGACTGAAGTGAACTGCTGTTAACATCTAATGTGTCTGTGTGTGTGTGTGTGTCCCTAGGGAATGTATTTGGCTCTAGAAGGACAAGACAGTAGCATCTCCCGAGGGTATACTCCAGACAGGAACACACATAACTACACAACTTCTTTCTACAGTTCTGTGACTAATCTTACGAATGTATTGGCCAATCTTGACAAAGAATTCTAATGCGTTTGCGATAATTTATAAATAAAATCTCTTACCAACAGTGTAAAAATATGATTAAAACATTATTCAAAGAGAGGTAATATTTAGTTCTCGTTACAAACTCGTTCGTAATTAGCAATTAAATATGAATTTTAATCAGTTGCTTGGTGGTACATTTCAAAGAAGTAGTCTGGCTACAAGCATACTTGCATGTACATACATACATACTTGGTGTAGATTTATTCAAACGATAATTATAATGTGCAACTTGTGAATTTAAAAGACGTGATTAATATAAAGATAATTGCTTCAGATCTCAATTAACTAATACAGACACACACGCATATACATATATATATACTGCAAATTACATATTTTCAGTTATAAACTATAATATTTCTTATAAGAAATGTTTTAATTATATAATATGTTGATGAAAATCTCGAAAACGAAGTGAAACTCAGGTTTTAGTACGTAATTTACGTTTAATCAGTCGCTAGGTTTAGCACCATTCAGCTATAAATAAAGTATTATTAATACTTTTACACTCGACAAGATTGTTGATATGTTGTAATACGGGAGATGTTATCTAACACTGGTTTCTATACAAGTGTTGTATCATTCAGCGACTATTAATATCATGTAACCCCGTGTGTGTATGTGTGTGTGTGTAGTTTGTTTTTATTCGGCAAATATGAAAGGTAAGCTGTAGTCATCAGCTATGTAAGTTGTGTATGTCATACCCGGTACGTGCCATTGTTCGTATGACATTGCGTTCCGCATCGATAAATACTGTTCAACATTACATATGCTTTTTTCTGTTGCATAACATACACACGTACATATATACCGGGTGTCCCGCCGAGATCCGGGACACGGGGAATGAACATATAAATATAGACAAATGCATGATTACGGGCTGAACAACGCATTTGAGAGCAAAAGTCTAAATAAAAAAGTTGTTTAGAATTAAAAACTACATAATATGATGCCATATGTTCAGTGCTCAAATATTTTTGTATATCGAGATAAATCAAATATGAAATATTGCATTTTGTTAATTTGTTAATTACAAGAACAAATAATCAAAACATAGCGTTTTATTTGTGTATTTTTACAATATGATTATTTTTATAATATGATTATGTCAATTAGTAGCTTTTAGTGTTGCCGTGTTAGTATCGCGACTGTGAATAGCATATTTAGGTAATACACACTATTAAGTCGATATAAGTTGATGAGTCCAGCACAGCGTGTGCAGTACACCATCAACATTACCGGCACTGTGGACAGCGCACCGGGCGACCACAGATGTTAATTGCATGGACCACCCGTGAGAGAATTTACCATCGGGAGCTAGAGAAAGGTACCCCGTTATATCACACACACACGTACGTCTAATTTATGTGAATCTGATAATTCGTGGAAAATCATTTTCTGCTAAAACAACATTGCGTGATTATGTTAAATAATTTATAGATTTTTAATTTTTTTATGGTAATATTTCTTACCATATCGACGATGGGTCTCCTCCCCTATTGGAGCGGGAAGGGGGTGTTAGCAATATGCTTGTAAATATTTGGTACACAACTAATCAAAGTACTTTTGTTGATTAAGGAAATCTGAAATCTAGCTGGGTGATGTTGATTAACTGATTATTATGTTTTTACACCAATGTGTGAGGTGCAATAACACCTGACACACACACACACACACACACACACACACGTGTGTGTGTATTTTTTCCTAATTAAAATCATCATCTACTATTTCCGTTATATTTTTAATCAGTTATAATTATACTTGATGCTGCCGTCAACAAACTCTACTACGCTTATACAAATATATCTGTGTATATGTGTGTGCGTGTGTGTTATCTATAATCAATCGTAGAGAATGATTTGCTATTAATCATTCGTACGTGTATCTCGCTGGTTGTGACCGTGGATATCGTTCATAGTTTAATTATTATTTATCCTCTCTGTCAATTATTACCGAAACAGGAATACGATTCGAGAAATCGTCTCTGATTAGTTGTGGTATTTCTTCGGGACGCTGTCGTTGCTGATATGTGTAATAGTTCGTAACTTTGGTATTTCAACAGCTCAGTTTTCCGATATTGTTGAACTTACGCTCAAATTTTAACTGTACTGATGTGTATCAGGAATGTAATATCTGATATGTACGTTTGCCAAGAAATGTTAGCACACAGTATGCATGTACGGCTTCTTACTTTATTGTATTACTCGGAATAAGTATATGTACTAACTGCTTGTAGTGTATTTTTCAATACACGTGTTTTATAAATAAAACAGTACACTTATTTTAAACAACATGCAGCAATTCTATTCTATTTATTAATACATCTAGCTGTATCAGTTAATTTATGAAATAAACAGTTCACAACACCTTGACCTATAGTCATTTATTCCAACCGTTTGGAATCAATATTTTCCATGTTAAGATTCTACATTTGGCTAAATAAAATCGAGAATATTTATTATTGTAGATACATATGTATTTGTATAGATAGACATAAATATATTTAAAACTACATAACTGTATGTCATTTAACACATATATATATTTTTATTCGTAAAGTAGTTAATAACAGTTAATTGTGTCGTACAGAGCTGTGCACTTAGTGTACTTCTAACGGACACACGGCCGGACATTGTAAGAAAAGAATGCGGCAGTAACTAGTTTTGTTTTGCTTTCGTTGTCAGACAAATCCAAACCAATAACCTCCGCTGGTTGCAATGATTATTTTTATTGTTTGCAATTCACTGTTACACTGGTAAATGCAGCTTTGGAATGTACACAACAAATACTAATTATTGGGCTTAGATCACAGCAATTGTAGTTTTTATTTGTTCAATGGTTTGTGAGTCACTTATACGAATGTAATTATACAGTCTGGTGTTAAGCAGATACTTAAATCAAGCTCCGTGCTGATAGTGTGAACAACATCCCTCTGGATAATACCATCCTACGTTGTTTTTTCCGTGCAGATTTCGCAGTGTTAACATATCGATAATCAATATTGCATGTTTCGTCTTTCAAGGCCTCGACCTTCAGATCGTAATTGTACTTTTCATCTTAGCAACAGCAAGTGTCTAGTCTCTCTTCCTTGCTATTCTCTCTCTCTATCGTTCTCTCTTGCTTTCTTCCTCCTCTGTTCGTTCATTTATGTTACTATGATGAATTTTCCACCAGAGACTTTGGCACAAATTAAACGAAACTGTTGCGGAAAATACATTGGCGCCCGCATAAAAACAAACAGCCAAGACGAATGGGCACATTCGAGTAATAGAAAGAATAAGAAGTTATAATTAAAAAAAGTTACCACAATTTTATAAAAAATAATTTAATTTAACACAAAAATCCTGCGCGGTATGATTAAAAATTGTAATTCTGTTTTTTTTCCCTCAGCAAACTAAATTAGATTACACAAGAATTAAGGTTTTAATTCGTAGCTCAAATGGATAATATGGTTGAGATGTTGTAAATAACTTCGTCATCTGATGAGGAATCCAACCGTAATGTTGAAAAACTGTGTTACATAGTTGTCATTATGGGCAGGGTAGGTATAAAACAGTCATATATATACCTACTTTTATAGGTTATGGTTGTATTTCAAAGCCGAACTCAAGGTAAGTACTAATTTATCTCAATAAAATGATTATTATTCAGCAGAAAAAAAAAACGAAAATGTCATGCGGTCGTTTTAAAATAGCATGTCATTAAAAATAATTTGTGCATCTAGCATACATACATTTACGTAGTTCGGTCTTAAATTATCTTGCACGGCTCCTAAGCGAATCAAAAGTACTTGCAAGTACAGTCAATAGAAAAATCACATACACGTTTTAATGACGACCCACGAGTATTTAATATTTAATAATCCCGACACAGCCAACGCGACCAGCAAAGCTGTTTTTTTTTCTTCGTGTTCTTAGCGAATGTTAAATATTTTATCATTGATTTTATAGCACTAGGCCGAGAGGATTATATACAGGTAATGACAATATTTACATGTACCATTTCTAAACGTTAAATTTACGATCCGCTCAAGTAAATGAATCATTTCTACGTAATAAACTCCGTAACTGGTCAAATATCTCTTGGTTAAATGATAATTACTACCAGGCTATCGTTAGATACCTTAATACTGTCGGTAAGATTAGTATTTTTATACTTACGTTGTCTAATAATTACTAGCAATAATAATTCTTACCAAGATCAAAGTTACCTACAAGAAAAACTAAAACAAAATCGGATTAGTTTTGCAATTATTTCAACAAGAGAGAGACTGTAGTTGGTGATTTTCGCACGCTCGATTGAAGCCCTGTTTTCGTTTTCTTGGCAATTACCCGTATGTACGCTATATAGGGGGCTTACTGGGAATCATATCACCGGTGAGGATCAAATGAGAATTGCACGTAATTACTACATACACTGACCATAGATGTAGTGGAAAAAATACTCGGATCAATTTAAACTGAGCCGAGCTTGAAACTCGATCCACTTGTAGTATGCGGCCGTGTTTTTAATTCAGAACTACTTTTATATTTAACACTTTTACTCTAAAAATGTTCAGAAATAATCATGATTTTTCTATATTTACATGTTGATTCCCTATGTGTCGCAAATTTCTGCGGGACACCCGGTATATATCTATGTGTGTAGTTATGGATAGATTTATGCTCAGTCCGTGCGCTCGTATTTGATTTACAATTCAATTTTCCAAGTTTCAAAACAGCACATTTGGTAAAAATGTACACGTGCGCCTATGATATATTACCAGCAAACACACACACACACACACATATATACGTACACAGACACAGTATAAATACCCATAAGTGTTGAAAGCTAGCAAATACAACATATAGAATTTCCAAGTCGGAATCAAAATGCTATTTAACATGAAAAACTATTCATCCCGCCGCTGTTAAGGACGTATGTATGTACGATAAATAGCACCTGGGGGGGGGGGGTGCATGTGTAAAGCTGCACATAGACAGAGCCCCGCTGTACACAGGCGGCGAGCAGCGACATGGCTCTGTCTACATCCAGCCCCGCCAAATTTAACAAGCTGGAGGACAGACGCCACGCGCTCCACAACGTGGAAGCGTCGGTGAATTATGACGCCGAGCGTCTTCCTGTTTCACCCCCCCCCCCCCCCCCCCAGGTCACGTGACCAGTGTCCTGCTTTTGTGTACTTTGGATTTAATACAGACCACAAAAATTCATGTATGATTTTCGTATTAATATATACAGGTATTAAAATAGTATATTTTCTACTTTCTACTTATTACTGGCATTGTAATTAAAATTCCTAATTAAGATTCAGAGCACGTGGAATATAAACCTAATAATCTACATGTAGGGAAATTCATTTAGGCCATCGCGCTCTTGATAGTGTGAGATAGACAGAGAGAGAGATTGTCTTCGTGTGGTAACAGATGTGAAGGCTGTAAATCTACAATCACACATATATATATAGTTAGACAAGGACATCAGCAGGGAGAAGAATGAGAGAGACAGCACCCAGAGAACAGAGATAAATCCATACTGACACACAGAACTGGTAATCGCGTGCAAAGACACAAATAGCAAATACACGAGCAACAAAGTGATTCTCTGCTTTCCGATATCACATAGGTTTTTAATTGTGAACAACTTTTTTTCTTGACATTTTTGCGCTAAAATGTATTATTCAGCCTGTAATCATGATTTGTCTATATTTACATGTAAATTTCCCATGTGCCAGGATTCTTGGGACACCCGGTATATCTGGGTGTGTATGTTACAGAGTATATTATATATTGGTACACCGCATGCGGCTGGACACAAATTATCAACATTTCACTTTAATTGCACAGCGGGAAAATATGCCCGAATGTGATGTAATACAATCGTCCAGTTGCAGTACTCAACATACACGGTACACGCATACATATCGAGTATTTCACTTGGTCCACTGGAAAACACAACACTTGCAAATGTTTTCCCTGTAAAACATCTGAGAACGTGTGTAGTAGTGTTGATGTTTGTTGTGAAGTTCATTCAACAATGCGGATTCGAGTATTTGTATGCAGAAATTGATTAACTTCAGTCATGACATCGTTACGGATAATTAAATTGAAAAGGCGCTCTCACATTTGTGGGGCTGGAGGTACAAAAGGCGTTCGTCAACACGGGGCTCTAATGAATAGCCTAGTATGTATGTATGTATGCTATAGGAGATTTGCGCTTAAGATAGCGGTGTATTACATAGCATTGTTATGTTAATATAACAGCCACTAGTCGAGGGGGGAATGTTACCATTAAATGTGGAAATTAATACACGAAGAAACCAGGTCTTTGAATTTATCACCACCAAAAAAATATGTAAAATACATAATGTTTAAATTTTCTCAAATTGAAATTTTATCTTATATAGTAATTTCGTACGTATCTTTAATGGAATATGTAATTGTAAATGCAATTGTCTGTGGTATTTTTCGCTGTATACGGTCTAATGGATGTTTCACTTACAAAAAAACACAAATTGCGGAAAATCTACGTTGTGACATTCACATTAACAGCGTGAAACTCACAAACCTTCAGTTTGAATGCAGAGCATGTAACGAGCAGGCGAGTTATGTAGGGATATTTGTCAGTTAGCGAGGGTAGAGTTGGTAACATACTGTACATCTCTCATTATTTACATCCATGTATGTAACAGGGCGGTACTGTTTTATGAGAAAGAAAATTAATGATGTTTTTTAGTTTATTCCCCCGAACATCCATTACAACCAAGTATGTTACATTTTTGGTACATTCTTTAGCTGAAATTTTAACAATTATCATCCACATATACCGGGTGTCCGAGCAGGAATCCGCGACATAGCGAAATACTTCTGAACGATACATTAAATGTAAATATAAAAGTTCTTAAACACTACATAAATATGATGTTATATGTTAGAACTGTAGCTGCAATAGCAAAAGTTTACCATTAAAATTACTTACAACTCCGAGAGACTCCTGCTGTCCTTTCGTTAAGCAGGTGGAGGACATTGAAACTTCCCCGGGAGTTATACCTGAGGGTAATGATGAACGGGCTCTTAGAATTTCGGTAATTAAACCAAGTTTATACGTGCGTTTGAATATATTAATAAAGTTTTACAACTCGTACCTACAGTGGTGGTGGTGTCTGTAGTGTGTGTGTGTGTGTGACAGTCTGCACTCTGAACAATGCCCATGGAACTAAACAATCATATCCTTCTTAACTGAACACACACGTGTATATATACACGTATTGAGGCATCGTAAAGCAGGCTCCGCCAGGGCACACTGTGATAATTCTTCCTGACACATGGGGGGCACTTGGTTGATTGCTTGCGAGCGACGACAAATTTACGATCAATAGTCGTAAACCGTTTTGAAGGCGACGTAATGATTGTCAAATGTTTGCCTACATTATATATATATATATATATATATATATATATATATATATATATATATATATATATATATATATATATATACACCAATATACACTGCTGTATTTAGTATTTGAAAATTCAAAGCACCCTGAAATTATTTTTGTTTGCGAAAAGTAAATATATTAACATTAAATCTCACAAGCGAAGGGCTTATTAAAATTTAATTAAATACGTGCACTAATGCCAATGTGGAGGTACATAGTGTGTGTGTGTGTGTGTGTTAAGGCCAAAGACAAATACGCAAAGTTGTCAGTTTGTTTAAGAAATTTTGCAAGCGCAGTCGCGTCCCCCCTGATGTGTAAACAGCGCTTTATATCTTGGTAAATACAATAAAATGTAGAGTAATTTTGCAGACGGGACCACAGGTACCGTACTGGTACTTCGGTACTAGCTATTAAAAATTGATTAACATTTCGATTTTCATCATGAGTTTATTCGTTCATCCATATCTTTGGTAATTTTCGATAGCTTAGTTTCAAATTTCCTGTACAAGTGCACTAAACTATGCTGGTTTTAATGGCGCACACTACACGGCTCTATCTGGTTTAGTTTTTGAGTTTGAGCTGCTCAGAGTGCAGCAAAAATTTTACTAAGAATAAGAGAAAAAAAAGAGGATAATTACATAAAGTGGAGCATAAGTTTACCCCTTGGTACGTGCTTGGTTGTGTGGGTATAGAACCAGGGATTAAGTTAATTAGCTGCGCTGTTAATTGCTTTAATTACATTAAATTAGCGAGGTTTTAAACTACGCTAAGATTACACTATGCACACAGTCAGAAAAGCAACGGAATGCAAGCCAAGATAGAACATTCTAACATTCCCGAATGAAACTAGAGAATCTTTTCACAGAATTCCGGTTGAAATCTGCAAAATTAGACGCATTCCAATCACCGAAATACATATTCGCTGAGAAGTTTTGATTGAAACTCTATTTAAATATAAAATAAATACATTATAATCGTTAGGATATATATATATATATATATATATATATATATATATATATATATATATATATATATATATATATATATATCTAGTCAGTCAGTTTAGTGATTATTTCTTTGAACCTGCAACCGGACATGCACTAATTGCAAGATAAACAACAAAAGCACAACGCAATCATCTCTGCACGCAACGAGAGACACACACACAGCAGGCCTGGGAACTTTTTCACACACAGACGTAGACGACACTTGATGCTCTTTTATTTCTCTCTCTCTCGCGCTCGGTGGCAAAAAGTGTGGGATTCCGGAAAATCAACGAAATTACCGGACAATCGCGGCGCGGTGTATTTAATCGTTTAGTGGAAAAAGATTATAATCATATTTACTTGTGCGCACTTGTGTTATTCGAGACGGTATTATCTAGTAGGCCTGCGGCTGTGGTGACAAAAGACAAGCGACAGCAATAAGAGAACATCAAAGGTGGTGACGTCACAACGGGGATATCTGAGCTACAGCAGGTGACAAAAGGGTTCGTCTTACCTGTAACAACAGGAAACCTCAGTGTTGTATTAAACCTATGTAAAATAAATATTTCTAGGTACCGAAATTTTTTTTTTAAACACGAAAAAATACTCTGAAATCTCAGGTGAAATATATTTAAAGCAAATGTACAACGAATGCGACGTGATAACGCGGTTGTACAGGTATGAAAAATGGCGTGCAATTAAAACTGGGACCGCAGGTACAGTAGCGCGCCATACTCGTTATCTGCCGAGCGGTGGGCGGATGAACTATGGAAACCTGGAATAAAAATATCGTAGGCGTCGGGACGCGCGCACTGTAGTGATTTATTAGCAAACCAGGATAACGAAATGACATACGCGACTGCGTAAAAGTGTACTTTAAAGTTCGCGACAAAAAAAAAAACAGAGATTTATTTTTATGTTATGCTGGTTTCTGTATGTAATACAGTCTTCATTTTTACATGCTATCATTGAAATAGCTTACCATTCAGAGTATTGAATTCATACTATGTAGTTTTCATTACTGAACTATCTTTATTCGACAAATTTGTTTCAGAAAGTAATCATGATTTTTCCCAGTTTTATAATGTTAATTTCCCCATGTAGCAGATTTCTTGAGGACACCCGGTATATATACAGACACTTCACGTATATATATATATATATATATATATATATATATATATATATATATATATATATATATATGTATATATATAAATACGTGAACGTGTATTTTCTATAAAACAAATCCGAAATTAATTGTTCGCCCTGAGGCTGTTTGCGAGATAACGAGGCTACCATTTTGCACCGGACGACCGTGATCGTAATTATGTGGCCCGCCGCTGGCGGCACCACCATATGCACCCGACCAGTAACCAGTAACCGGTAACCAGTAACCGGTAACCGCGCGGTTATCATGCAACACAGAATGCCTAGCCAAGCTATCAACTTGTACCAAGTTATTGCGCCGTGCTGATCGTGGTGATACCGCACGCAATACACGCGTGTAGGACGGGTGGCCCGCGGGCACAGCTTGTAAGTGTAGCATTATTTGTTTAATAACCAAAACCGGAGCAAATAATTCACTGTGGTTTAAATAAAAACTCGAGACGTGGAAATTGATCGTCATTTATTTCGAGCTCTCTTTTGTCATCTCCGCGCGCACCATGCAATATATCGCAGCCAGCCTTGGCCAAACAAAAGCACTATTGTCGTCTATACACGGGCTACTGTGATCCCTAGTATGGCCGTTGATCTTCCGTTGTTTCACGTTGCTAATCCCAGGCATAATATCGAGTGGCATCTGTTTCTACACTACGTCACACCGTGTCGCACCAATAGCACTGGCCACACAGGCCGTCTCTGTCTACTGTCATACGGGAGGGGCCCCCTTGGGTGCAGTGCTCTGCTGTTTAACTTGCAAACGACACCAGCGCCACGACGCTTTGCGACCGTAAAACGTTTAAGATGATACCCGACACGGCCGTTCACCGCCATCATAACAACCAGCGGCGTACGTCCGTGGACGGGGCTGTTAATTACAGGGGATAACATTTTCTAAATAACACTGTAAATACACTGTAAACAGTAACGAGCAGTGTTGTGAGCTGAACAATGAGTGCTGCGATATTTTTAATGGTTATTTCGTACTTTCCTAGTGATATTTACCTGGTTTATTGATATTTAGATGTAATATTGTATCGGCTGAGTGTACATACATGTATGTATGTTGTTCTACGGACTGTATTCATTACATTCGTGCGTTTGTAACGATGTAAATGTATGCACCAGGTACCTGGTGTTGCATCCTGACATGGCGGTTCACAATTAATGAAAATTAATACAACTGTTGTACCGGCTGGCACGATATGCTAATGACGCCCAGTACAACAAGTACTACCAGCGAATATACACGGTACTCCCAACGGTACAACATTACACCACGCCCTCACTACATCCAGTATAAATGTTCGTATAACAATAAATGTTACAGTTTCAAACAATACACGTAGCCGGGAATTACGAATTACGCATTTGACCGTACTAAATCAAGTGTGCCACGCGCTCAAGACAAGAACGAACAAGTGACAGATGCAGAGAGCGCGGATTTATAGGTTAGGTAGTTTAATCTCGGCTATTTTTCACATCGCAGCAGCAGCAGCAGCCCTTGAATGTCGCGGAAAAAAGGAATTTTCGCTGGCGACAAATTAAGGGTCATCCGTCACTTGTTAACAGAGGAGCCAACAGATGTTGAAGAAGACTCGGAGATGTCGCATTAGGACAGCGGAATTGATGTTGTTTATCTTGGTAAATTGGCTGGAATTATGAGGAACAGCAGATAGAATAGAGAGATAAATAGAGATACCCACGTATTAGAATCTTATGCGAAGGTAAGCGATATTTTAAAATAAATAAATAATATGTAAGTTTATATTTATATATATATATATATATATATATATATATATATATATATATATATATGTATGTATGTAAGTATTGGAAAGAAAATCCTCCATGCACAGGATTCTACTAACAAGGAGAATCCGATTTGTCTTGTTATTTTAGCATTCATTAAAAATTGTCCGAAAATCCGCGGTTTTAAATAAATTTCTACCTCCAGCATGGAAAAATAAAGATTTTCAACATATGTCCTCCTCTTCGAGCGAGCTTGTCAATCCGGAAGAAGAATCCAGTTGACTCCGGGAGGGGAAAATTCCGGGGGATTTTAAAAATTCCCGTCATGTATAACCGGATTAGACGATCGCGCGCGCTCGCAGTGGCCGGGGGGGGGGGGGGGGTAATCCAGGATGATCGGGCAATTCTCACTCACTGCTGACGGTGTCATAATTTATGTAAAGTTGAGCGGTGAGTTAATGGCGCCGGCCGACTTGTGTGTGTGTGTGTGTCGATATCATGCACCCCCTTACAGACAAGTCAAGGATTACCCCTGTGATTAATGATATATTCTGCACGATGGGTACGCATAAAAGTACGTTGAGATTGAGAAATTTCAGTGGGAATAAGATTACTAACCCGTGTTAAAATGTGCTCGCAATTGTGATTCCACGTAATAACATCACTACTCAATCTGTGGAGGTCACGTGACAGTGTTCTCTATGCGGTTCGCGTAAAAATTTATATAAATCACACTTGACACTGCGATTCGTCAGTCAACCATGTTGCAAATCTGTGTTTAATTTCGTTTTGTCAGCAGAACTGTGTCCGAGCATACAATTTGCATATTAGTACACAACGTGACAACGCAAATATGTTACATCACCCAGCCCCGAGCCAGAGCATAAAGGTTATCGGTTAAAGCACCCCAGCCCCAGTGGCGGGGGGACGGGCGGGGGTATGTAAATGCCGGCAGCCTTTAATTAGATCGAGATGATAAAGGCCGTACTGTAACTTTCGGTTATCCGGAAAAATATAATCTACACACTGATCGTGTCACACGGCGATGGATTCCCACTGTGCATATGTACAAATTAACACTGCATCTGATTACCACAACACACTACTGATTCTCAACTACAAATTACCAACGCATCTAATTACCTTTGTGTATAATCGTTACATGAATGCTGATGCTCAAGCGTAGATGTTTCATATACTACAGGGCCGATTATGAGAAGGTTTTATGGACCATAATTTGTACAGAATTGTAACTGTTAACGTTTAAAATATTTTTATTGACCTGGGCTCAAAATTTAATGTGAAATTCCATGCCAGGGTTGTACTAGGCTGAGTTTGTATGCTCACATACCTGGAACAGCAGGTTTATAGCGTATATAAAACTCATAATTCAATGCAATTAATGTGCATTAATAGGTCATGGCTCTGGGTGTAAAGGTCAGATTTTTATTTATTAGCCATTCGCTATGAAAGTACATGTTGCTATTTAACATACATAATCGAGTATATCACTAGTTATTAATAACAACAAATAATAATCATATAAAATAAAGTTATGACAAAAAAAAAAATTGTTCAACACTAGAATTTCATCGGCTGCACACACCCTATATATATGCGTGCCCTTACAGACTACATACGTATACATCAGTTTACACCCTGCAGGCCATCAATATAGATACATTCCCGTTAGCCTGGCCATCAATCAGGTTAAAATGAATGAAAGTACACGTGCACACACGTGCACACAACACACATGTGCTTCAGCGCGCGTGTGTTGTGTAGTGTTGCTGAAATACTGTAAAATACTTTCAGCACCTGTTCAACATTCCGTCACCCTGCTGTGAGGCGCCGTCACGTGACGGTGCCTCGGTGTACGTGGAACATTAATCATTACACACACACACACACACACACAGAGCAGGAGAGAGGCACACACTCTCTCTCGGAGAGCAAGCAAGTAATACGTGCTGGTCCTTTTGTCTTGCAACACACACACAAGACAAAAGACAATCATTCCTGAACGTGTATGTAAATCTCTATATCCATGGAATGTTGACAGAAAATACGCGATTGCCCCTGGCAGGCTACTGTTTATACCCGACCGCTGTACTCGCGTGCAATGCTGGCTGCCCGCACGTCAGGCGCACTGAATTATACTCGCCACGGCCATAAAGCTCACGTGTCGTGTATACGAAAGTAAACAACATATCGACTACTACTACTACTACTACTACTACTATTGTTATTTATATATTCTACGAAATATGTGATGTTTGTTCGTTATTTCTGAAACACTGGTACACATTTCTTTTTTATAGCATATTTTAACCGCGGTTTCGCATGCGACGCTCTCTTGTTTTTTTTTTTCTATTTTCATTCTTTTGATTTAAACACATTATCGATTTGAATCGCAGTAGGCAAGCGCGTTCAGTTGTTTTACACGCGTTCGCTAGATTGTTTAACATGGTGGTGATTGTCGTGTTTTTCTATAAAAACAAAAGATGTGTTATTGTTTAGAGGCGCCCCCGGGGGTTACTTGATGTATGAAATCAGAAATTTGTCTCGAGATGATCGTGTAGAATGTGGACGCGCAGCACTCTAGATGCTGGGCTATATATCACGTGACAGGCGACGGAAGGGGCCCGCGCAAGGGTCATGTGACACAACAGTGACATGTGAATGGAGCACGGCCACGGCCTACTCCGCGATAAGGGTACAATTAGATTAATATATGGAAGACGCAGAGGGGTGTGCGGGGTGACAAAAAGTATCTCAATCTCCAGACCATCTCTCTCTGAACATTTCATGATGAATTACAACAAAAAAATTCCCGTAATTGTTCACGAGGTTTTACTGCATTTAATAAAGTACAAAACTTGCTGGCGTCCAGACCCGTAATTAATAAATTTTAATGACATACCACGCATCCAACGAGCCCCATATTAGGAAACTGGTGGACTCTCACCTGAAAAAGATAAATATTATTTAATACCCAGCACACACACACTTGTGTTAATTATACAAATCCATAATACTAATTCTTGCTGCTGTATTGTTTTTACACAAATGAGCATCAACACGTCCTTGAGCATATAACAATGGAATGTCAAAGTGGTACAAAACAGTTGACAATCGGTCGAGTGGCCTACTGCGACATTCCTGTCGCTGGTCGACGAAGTAAATGAGATAATTGGAAAAATGTCCACCGCGAGCGCTGCCGACGTCGTGCTAAATCTCGGAACTAACGATGCGCACGCCGAAATGGCACGAGCGGAATTCTCAGGAACGAAAAACGCACATAAACTACAATCAACCAACAAATGCTCGCGAGTACAGCTTAAACGGTGCTTTAGAATTGTACACATGTACAAGCTGGTACAGCTTTACCTTTATTAGTTGTTAAAATGAAACTTACATGTATACCGGGTGATGCAAGAAAGTCGGGACATAGCGAAGTAACATGTAAATATAGAAACATCATGGTTACGGGCTAAAGAATGCAGTTTAGAGCAAAAGTGTAAATAAAAAAGTTGTTCAGAATTAAAAACTGCATAGTATGATGCCATATTCAGTACTCGGATATTTTTCTGTAACGTGTAAATTAACTTAATATTGCATTTTAAGAGGTCTTGGAGCACAAAGTATTATTCAGCCCGTAATTATGATGTTTCTATAGTTTACATGTTAATTCTCCATGTAGTAGATTTCTTGGCACACCCTGTATGTGTGCAGGGTAGTGTAGGGCTGCACAGTAGGGCTGGAGCCGGGCCTGTATTGGATGTCAATGGTAATCTAATAAGTACACAGTAACCAGACACACAGCGCTACTGCTGTTTGGTGGTTAGTAACAAAGTTATCCACTGCCTCCGAGGGTGGCAGCACTCTACCTACACCACAGGGGTGGTGGTGGGGGGTGTATACTGTACAGACACAGCCACCGCAGATACTAAATACAATAACACACACACAAGCATGACATTCAACATTATACATCTACAAGCATTCAACAGACTCCACAGTTATTCCACGTAACATTGCACTTATATATTTGTTATGAACGGTTAATTATCTGTATATGATACGGTGCTAGACGTCTGCACGTGAACCATGGCGTCCCGGCGCCGTGTCGTACCGGATATTACTAGCGGACGCCAGGATGCGATGGGATAATATTCGAATCATTGCAAACGTGGCATCTGTGTATATCTCTATATATATAATGCACGTATCCATGTACATATGGGGCTGTGTGTGTGTGTGAGCTCTCACTGTGGGAGCGTGCGACGCCTGACGTCGCGACGCCTTGACAAATTGCATTTCACCGAAGTAGTGAACACACATACACACACTTACATAACATATCTACAATAATATCAACTTGAGATATTCTAGACTTGTGTGTTACATTTTATATTCCCAAGCAGAAATTCTTCAATTCTGTAGAAACTAGAGGAATTTTCAGCCATTTTCAGGAATTCCAGTCATCTCGTCATGTTCACCCTTCACCACCACCCCCCTGTGCCGCCCCCAAGCCAAGGGGTGGACCAGGGGGGGCGGTGGAAAGTTCACCGACCTCTTTGCGAAGAAACTGCTCTCGCTGAAAGATGGATTTTTCGAAGAAAACTAAAGCGACGCCGTGACGTCACGCGGCGGCGGCGGTGGCCGTCGGTGGCCGTCGGTGCAGAAAGGGCACTAACGTCTCCTGACGGGGCTGAGTTATTTCCCTGGAGGTTGCGACAAAGGGCACAGGCCAGCGAGAAATGAGACTTTGATGAAAGGCCATGCGTAGTCTGATGATAGCATTGTTAATACATTATTCGATATATTGTTATATGTATTGAGTATATATATATGTTTGATATATTGATAAATACACGGCACAATACAGTGTTGCACCAGTGTTGCGAGATGACGTGGCACAACACTGTACAATGCAGGTTATTATCGGTAAATAATTAGCAAACGACTGGGTGCAAAAGTCTTACATGCAAGTCATTGGCGAGGATGTTATTTTTTAATTGAATTTCCTTCTCTCTAAGACCGACACTCTCTCGTCTCTCTCTTTGACGTTTTTCGCAACAGAGACAGTCAGTCCCCAAAGAGAGAATAACATTTATTTCATTACAATTTTTAAGAAGTTTGATAGAAAACCAAGAAAATATATTTGTATAGCTGGTTTCATGCAAGCTGAGCTGTAGTCAATGAAAGATCCACTTTAGATGTGTTTGGCTTGTAATTTGCAGGATTCAATACGTACACAGATACATGTAAGATGGATTCCAAGCTATTCACCGTTGGCTTCCAAGTTTCATCCGATTCTCAGAGATCTCTCCGTTCTGATACAACACAGACGTTATACCGGCATTGTATGTATGCATGTACTGTCGGTACAGAATCAAAGACTACCGCCTGCCGCATTGAATCTACATAAGTCACGTGACTGTGAGTACACTGTGGTGGTCTCTGGCGGTCGTTATTGATTTCACACTTGGCGGAATCGACTCTTAAAGAGAAAATGACACACAGTTTTTTATTGAGCCGTGTTGTTACGTTTATTTTACAAGGAAGTAAAGTTAGTGACTGTGGAGATATTTAATTAAAACCGTTTTTGCTACCATACTTATGTGCTGTTATCTGTTGCTAGTAATTCTCAATAGTTAAGCTGCTAATTCCCAGTAGTCCCCTATAGTTACACTGCTAATTCCCCATAATTATATATTACATAATTATTATCGAAATGAAGACTTTTGTGTTTATTCTTTGCTCAGCTATTTTTCCCGTGTTGAAGCAAGGAATAAGCAGTACTAGACGAGAGATAGACAGACAAGGCCAGAGAAACAGGAAGGAAGGAAGGAATGTGAAAAACGAGAAGACATCCGTCAAGAAAATTGGAAAACCCGTGCGGTAGTTGTTAAAATATTCATGAAGCGAGACCGGAAACGGAATTTAATGAAGCGTAGCACCCGGAACCCCGGACTCAGTCCGGATATAACATCACACAGGGCGACAGTACAGAGCACTGTCGTCTCGTCTGACGGATGGCGCTAGTATCGCTGTGCATTTTAACAAGCAGGAGAACAGCCTTTAAAAGAAATACATTTTTACACTTGGCAAATATTCTCACAATGTTTTATATACTGAGAAAAGCGAATATTTCCTAGCAGAATTCATACAACTATCGCAGTAGTATGTACATATTGGAATGAAATATGTGAAAACGTAAAAAAATCGTGATCATCAGAAATGTGAATTGACTGGGAGAATGAAATAACGAATGATAAATATACCGGGTGAGCAAGAGAGAAAGAGCGCGCTCGTAGTGCTGCCAACTCAAAGGAAAATAAATAACAGAACTGCGGCCGCTTTTTCTCCATTCCTCGGCAACTTCCACGGCAAGGAGATAACAGCGACTTCGCGGTAGAATGTACAGATACGAAGTGTATTTGAATGTAAAGTATAACTACGTCTCTTCTGAAGATATCGATTTGTTATATGTATGTATGTATTTGGAGATTCAGTGTTCAGATTGGTTCAAAACCGGAAAAAACAAATAACATTACGACGAATACTGATGATATTGTTATGAGAGCAAGAATTGTAATGATTTTACGACACGTCCTCTATGTATATACATATCTATGTATGTATGTAACAATTTAACAGATCCACAGTCTTGGATAGCCCTAATAGAAAACAATACACTCATGTCCATCCATACCTGACATGTGAGTCACTTTCTACATATATATATATATATATATATATATATATATATATATATATATATATATATATATATATACCTATATATATATATATATATATATATATATATATATATATACCTATATATATATATATATATATATATATATATACCTATATATATATATATATATATATATATATACACCTATATATATATATATATATATATATATATATATATATATATATATATATATATATACCTGTACTACTAGTAGTTATGAATATACCCCTCCTGCTCCGCCCCCCTGGCCGGTGCTAATCCAATGAATGTCATCAGCCCGTTTGCTATCAGCGACAGTTCAAACACTCGTCTATTCTTTCCACGTCAGTGTCCAATTTTCGCTGCACTTAAAATGGTTGCCGTTAAAAGTTTCACGATATCGTATGTCTTGGCTAGTCTCACCCCGAAGAAGTGAACTCAATACTTTGCCACTCTGTGGTTCCTCTTTCCTCCGTGCGTCGAATAAGACGTTACGAGATGATCAATGAAACGGAGTTTGTGGCCTGAAAAGTGTTCATCGAAGCAAACGCAACCGATAACCGATTTTTCGGCTGTGAATTTTCCTCCGACGAGAACTGGAAAACCCAGAGAGGAAATGAGACAGCGGCCAAGGCACACTAGATTATCCTACTGGACCCTGTTAACTAGTGACATCTGGTGACAATAAAAAAAAACATGTATAAATCTTCTGTAGCATCGGATGATATTTGCCGTCCGTGTGTGTTGGCATAGCAACGACTGCGTACTACAGCGAGAGAGACTCTTGTCTAGTCGCGGCGTCGCGACGGACCGTCCCGGCGCCGGTGATTATCATGGCAAACAAATGAAATGCTCATTGGTCCAGATATATGTGAGAAAAAGGGTAATAAATCCTAGCCGGCCATGACACGGGCGTTGCTCATTTGTCGCAAAGCAAAATTGAATTCTTGGACAATGGTTTTGTTCGTATTTGCAAGTTCGGGAATATCTCTGGATTTTTGCCGTTATAAAGCATGCAAAATTAATTTTGTTTATCTATTTCTATGTAGAATTTTATGCTCTACAACATCTGCGTGAAGCTTTTTTTCTCTAAAATAACAGGGGAAGCAGGAAATTATAAAAATATGATTTTACATGTTAGAGTCCGATGTTCCGGTGTCGCGGTCACCACCCTGTATATATACATACAGTGTTAGTTCAAGTTCATACTAGTTACAACAAGCTACAGCCGTACCAGTACTATGCAAATCCACACTCACACACACACACATAAGTGTATATATATACACAGAGTAAATTGTGTATAAGAAAGCGGTTCATTGACTCAACACTTATGGACCGCGCAGTGTCCAGCTCGGTGCTGTGATGCGTGACTGCAAATCTTCGCAAACCTGCATCATCGAGTGTGTTGCTGTTTCTGTGTGTCCGTATTGTCGACTCATTGGTATATCAAATAACGTTCCTCATCTGGCAAATCATAGATATTAGAATTTAGTTTGTCAAAGACATGTGTTTATTTCCAGTTAGTGATGTTGAAAAAGATTTGTGCAAGTAATAATGCAAGTACAGATGTTTACAGATGTTTTCTCCGCCGCGTGTCTAGTTAACCATACATGTATGGATAATTTAACAATTCCAAATAAACTGTTAGGTAACCGAGGCTATTGTATTGCGATAGTAATATTTTTACGACCTATTATTCGCTGGTATTATATTAAAAAACCTTTTTTTAATTAGACACACATGTTGCAAATAATTATCATTGGTATATACACACACGCAGATATACCGGGTGTCCGCAAAAAAAAATCTGGGAATTAACATCTAAACATAGAAAAATCATGATTACGGGCTGAACAACGCATTTTAGAGCAAAAGTGCAAATAAAAAAAGTTGTTCAGAATTAAAATCTGCATAATATGATGCCATATTCAGCATTTAAATATTTTTGTATATCGAGTAAATCAATGTTGAAACATTGCAATTGGGGGTTTTTTTTTTAAGAAGTACTAAATTTTTCTACTCAAACTGCCATTGTTGCTATACAAAATACACAATTTTCCCCTGGTAATACCAGTCTAATTTAGTGTTTAGAGCCGTGCTTTGCACGTAATGGACATGTAATCTTGCCTACAATATTATGCTCTAAATGACGTAATTCTGACGCATAATCTGCATTGTTCCAGGCAGAGAGGGCTCTGACAGTAATACACACAGTGTTAAATATATACTTGGTGGTGTTACACAGCCAACCACAGTGCAGTGGAGTGGACAATATCATCATTGTATGAATATTAATGAGTGTTGTTAATTACTCAGTCACTCTGAGCCTTGCACGTACCTGAATATGTACAGTACATACATACATACATACGTACGTATGTATGTATGTGTATGTAGGTATGTACTAATGTATGTAGCTATGTTAATACATATTAATGAAACATGTCAACTTGTCTGGTTTGTCAGTATTAGCACCGGGGGTAATCGTGGTGTTGCCCCGTCGATATTTGTTACCCTTTAAACTGCTAAAGGGTTACTCTAGAGATGCCTAATTAAGATTACATACATCCATACCTATGCATTGACACATAATCACCATCAGATCATACGCAAATATATTGATTGTTCAAAACTTCAATTAACAACCATACCACAGTGGTATATAATTATTTTATCGCTAGCAACTTAATGTATGAAACGTTCTCTACTAGATTTCAACCGATTGAAATTTTCAAACCCGCTGTTCCCGATTTACTGACTAAGGTGGCTGATAAAAAAACGCTCATAAAACAGTGTACGGATCGAAGACGGACCGGCCCCCGTTCGGGCAGCGAGGATATTGGATTTGAAAGGTGTCCAGGGAGTGCTGTACCGGCTATCTATTCAAGAACTCTACCCTCTCTATGTCAGCTGGGCCATTGTACTTTCGATAAAGCACTCTGAATGGTCATCGTTTAAAGGCTACTGTAATCTTTTCTTTGTCAACGAATGATATTGTTATATATATATATATATATATATATATATATATATATATATATATATATATATTCCTGCTTCCCTTATTATTTTACAGAAAAAAAGCATCAAATAAATGTTGTAGAGCATACAATTCTACATTAAAAGCAATAAACAGAATTAATTTTGCATGCTTTATAACGGCAGAAATTAATTTGAAAATTCTTGAAAATTTGCTTAAAAATACCTAAGGGTAGCCTTGATTCTTGGGACACCCGGTATATACATACATGCATGCTGTAAATAATATGCATCTGTTATTTAATCTACAATAAGCTATACCTGCATTTTGTGGAGAAACATATTATGTACTCTGAAATCTGTGTATTGAATGTTAACACGTATCTATGTATGTACATATTATACCGTCCACAGCATGTAATATCTGTGTGTGTGTGTGTGTGTTGTCCATTACTGTTAATTCAATATGCCCGTGTAATTGTCTTACTGTGAACAATCTCGCTCGACAATCCACAGTTGGCCGCCGCTAGTATATTTATGCACCATGTACACTAGCTACGGCCGCCATTGTTCTATTCGCGAGTTGTAATTAGATTAAATATCCGCTAATTAGCGCACTGTATCCCGCCACAGAGAGACTTATGCAGGAGACATTGGTTCCGATAGCCTATACTGGGAACTATCCAGGATACTACTGGCTGATATTAACTGATTGGCTTCTTCTGTCAAGGTCATTTCCCTCATACCACCGTCGTCCGCCTTTACGCTGTATTACGGAGTGTAATGACAC
Source organism: Carabus problematicus (assembly GCA_963422195.1). Taxonomy (NCBI): domain Eukaryota; kingdom Metazoa; phylum Arthropoda; class Insecta; order Coleoptera; family Carabidae; genus Carabus; species Carabus problematicus. Next base: position 102,802 of record OY728589.1, on the reverse strand, counting down.
CTTTACTAAAGGTACACCTCATCATATGCATCATCGTTAAAGACGCAAATCATCCCAGCACCTAATCACACACTTACATAGCAGTCACAAATTGATCGGCCTCTGTGAATATAACATGCAGTGTGCGCAACCAACTCGGAAGCCGCTCTATGCAAATAAGAACATCACATCGCCGACTATTCATTTGTTCATTTTCAGCGTAACAGTATCCGGCTGTGACCAATCAGATTGCACAGTGCACGCTGGTCGCCATTATAGTGCAAGTAATTATGTGTGTTTTATTTATATTTTAACATGTATCTGTAATATGCATAGTTTGCCCGAGATTTATAAGATGTAATTATTGAACAATCGGTTGTTCATATTTTGGGAATACTATGAAGCAAATTAGTATCAAGCTGGGCAATGCTACTTTCATACTGTAGTGTACATTATTGTGAATGTTTTATTCGCAGACTGTACATGTTATATTCACAAAAACACAGGAGACATATGACGAGTGGTCACAAGCAACAGCACATTCACACGAAGCTGGAATTACGTTAAATTATTCAAACTGTCCCTACTGTCGGCCGTGTTAATGACAATAGGGCTACAGCAGCAGCAGCAGCAAGAGCTACAGTAGCAGAAATAGTAGGTACAGCTCATCAAATATTTCATAAATATCATATCTCACACACTCAATTATCATTACACAGTCCGACTCCATTTGCTACTGAAAAAACCTTAATTATTCCATTTCATGACGTGCGCCTCTCTGCTTACAGGGGTGCTGGCCCACCCCACAAAAGCCCACGTTAAAATAAGCCCGTACATTTGTCTTAAACTAATATAAAAATATCGATACAATTCACTACGTTTTCATGAAACAAATTTAGATACAGTTCAGATCAGTAAACTAACGATTTAATCTTGCAGTTAACCCTACGAATTCTACAGTTAAATCGGCCATTTTAAATGCAGGGTTATTTAATTAAATTGTTGCATCTGGATCTAGCACAAGCTTGCTTGTCAGTTCTTAATTAAAGAGAGAAAAATATCTAAATTCAGCCCTCAAAAGTCTGCTGCTTGTGATTTAAATTCTTAATTGAATTGGGAACCACGACAATGACACAAGACTGTTGTAACCCGGGGGATAGTTCATCATTTCACCACCGAACTGTGTATGCAGTGCACGCGTTGACAGTGGCGCCACAAGCGCTGTATTCTCGTCAGTAGTGTTGGCACGTTTTGGGCTAAATTAAATTTTGTGGTGTATGTATGTACGTTATGTATGTAGTGTATGTTATGTAGGATTAGGGTACGGACCTCTCATTTGCATATTTAATTTAAACAGCAAACGGACATTCTGTCGGTAATATTAACGGAAATAATTCAAAACATCCCTCATCCCTGAGTATGTAGTCATCATAAACACTTTGTAGAACATGCATAGTCCAAATATTCTACAATATTGTCTGGAAACGTCCTATCCTAAATCCTTCGACAGAAATAAAATTGTCTTCTTTTGAAATGTTACACAAAGTTAAGCTTAGAATGTGCCAGTCGGATTTCACAATGTAATGTAACTTTACACAGTGCATGCCGGCGGTTTGTCACAGTCTAAGTGGTTGTCCGCGTGGTCTCAGTGTCAATGTCTCTTTAGTTATTCCTATAGCTGCTGCTGCTGCTGCTGTCGAGCAGCTTGTTAAAACCAGTTTATGTCTATAAAATATTTATCTATTGATAATTGAAGGCACGGAATGTAGCAGATGAAAAGAGCCTTTCATCCGCCAGCTATAATTACAAACTAAATATTTACTACTGATTAAAATTTCGTTATCAGCCCCCCATAAATAATTGTGTATGAATCTTGCATTTGCAACCCCACCAAAAAAACTCTTGTACAATTAAACTTCCATATCTTTTTGCGGGTCATCCTGAGCGCCTAAAGTTTTTGCGAGGACCATCTGTTACTAGTCAGGGGCCAGGGAGAGGGTTGTCCAGCCCTAAACAAGGGCTGCACAAAGCGATGAATCTAATTTCCTAAGGATGCACAAGTTATCTTACAAATCGGTCAGGTTTTTGTGGTCAGGGCCGCACTTAGCTTAGGGCGCCCCCCCCCCCTGTACTATCTGTAAGTGAACCGTGGTCACTTCCGGTCAGGGTGAAATTTAATCAAGCAGGCCAAAATTGATGCCAAAATTTTTTTTGTCTACAAAATTTGTAGTGAATGTTCAGTGAGCTATATGCTGTTATTTGATACATTTGCATTTCCTTAAAAGCTATTTTTAAATCAGTCATTGGTTAATTAACCCTTTACATGCCTGTTCTTCCCTAAATCAATAGTCTTCAATTACTTTGCTAATAATCCGAATGGACTGTTTTTTACCAGTCAGCTAGACTTACTGTGATTGATTAAATTTGCGCCGTAACAGGCATATAAAATCGTCCCTCTACTCAATGCTGAATTCATTACACTTCTGCCTGCATTTGCACAGAAATACCACGCATTTCTAGTACAAGTCGTTCAAACAGTATTACGTACTCGGGGATTTAGTATGCATCTGCGCGATCGTAAATTCTTTTAGTATTACGTGTAAAGTGATGAGATTGGACGGCCGATTCGTTGAAGTAATATTTAGCAAAACGAAGGAATTGGCAAGACGAGCGCGGGCAATCTACGAAATGGAAGAGTGTGTCTGGATTAATACCCCAGATTTGTGCAGCGAGCATTCAAGTCATAGAGACAGTTTCAGCAGAAGCGTCTCTTCTTCACCGTTACCATATGCTGTACGTATATTTCCATCCCCTGCAGTGAAATCGAAGTGGCGATAATTCACCCGAACGTTTGGCGACAAATGCCGAAAAATGCAAATACAAGCCATTGCGAACATTGAGAACAAGTGAGTTCATAGCCAACTGCCACCTGTCACCTATAAACAAACACCCTCCCGACCAGATGATGCCAAACCTGCTCGGGGAGTCGATATAAAACACTGTGAAATCTTCACCCGAACACACTGTGTGATCATATACCTCCACGTCCTCCTGGTAGCAGAAGTGTACGCAGATGTCACACATGTGTGAGTTTGGAGAGCAAAGAAATTTACGTGCAAAGCACATTCGGTTCTTCAGCTGTGCAAATTCGCAGAATGATGCATGTTGTTCTTAGAGCGGCCAATTTAAATCCTCCACAACGAACACAGCTACAATTGCGTGGGGGCTCTCCAGGAGTTATGGAGGGCTCCTCTGGATTATCCATGCTGTGTGTGCGTTACAATTAGCGCCAAGGAAGTGCTCCCGCAGGACCACACTTGCTCACTGTAGGAGGTGAGTCATCGGTAAGGAAATTAGCACGTCGCCCTAGTTAACTACAGCGGCGGACAGCACTAAATCTTCATATGCACGAAGGGTGGGGGGGGGGGCATTGCACTCCCCACATGGTTGGCACTATAGTTGTGGGGCCACAGGAGAAATCAATATTTCAATCAGCAGTTACCAAATATAAACTTTCTATAAGAATCAGAATTTTAGATTCTTGAAATGTAACTCAATTTTCTCAAGCAGCACTTTGTCAAGAAAGTTTCTCGACAAGATAGAGAAGATCCTTCATCATGTAATTAATATTTGACAAATGTTCCAAATGCACAAAGCCGTCGTGAAAATACCTGCCATGCGCCGAATGAAGATAATGAAAATTGCAGTTGACACGGCGTCATCTCGTTAACGTTTCATCGCCGTTGTTATCAGATTAATCCACGTACAGCCAACTAATTTTGACAGCGCTCGGAAACTTTGGACGACGGCGGGCGGCGGCGAATTAAATTAATTAAAGCCTAATTATCTCCGAAGCATGGGAAGATCCATACATGCCTCTATGGATAGACAGAAGTTCTAGGGGTGAATCCATGCCAAGATGCTGTTGGTAAACTCGTGTAGTTACCGAGACTAACTTTGTGAATAAACTTTGTGTGCTATCAGGAATACAATATTACATATTCGGGTGATGTGTGTGTGTGCGCGTTGTTTTCTATAAGCTATGGCGACCCCTCAGTGGACGGAAAAATCGTTTTTCCCGCAGAACCGAAGCAATATCAGACGTGCCAGGATTACTAAGATGCCGAGGACAACAAAAATGGAAGAGAAACAAATTTGTAATGGAGCACTTTAGATACATCCAATTCTCTTTACAAATCTATACTTGTGGGCGTCTGATACTGATGCCCAGGAGTAACTCCCGAAGTCATTCTCTCATCCATGTTCGCATCAAAAGGTGCAATTTTCTAGCGTCCGATCATAATTCCATGCATTTATCAGCTAAACTACACTACAATCCTCCAACCTGCAGCGTGCCAACTTGATCACCGGCCGATGAGGCATCCTCCAGGAGCGAGCGGGTGGTGCCAACGTGAATTCAGCCCTGGTCATCAGCGGGCCACCGAATTCTGGGCCGCGGAGCGAAGATACACTCATTGAGTACCGGCCGAAACAGCGTGGCCGGGCCGCACGACCACCGAGTTCCGTCGTCGAGTTCCGGTGCGTGAGTGCATTGCGATACGTGGTGTAGCCGGTCCGCATGACGTCATACCGTGACGTCATTTGGAGCGCTTGCATCGGAGGTGGCGGCGGAATTGGCAGATCCGACAGGCACAATGGCGCCGGCGGTGTGGTACTGCTGTCATTATCACTCAGACCACTGGACGAAACAACGTAACTCAATAATTCCGACTCGCGCATCATGGAGGCCGCGGCGGCGATGAACAAACAAATGAAGTACACACTGCTTGTCACTTGTTTTTTTTTCAGTGAAATGTTAGGTTAGCGATCACGTATTTAAGCACAAATTCATTAGTTAACAACCGATATGCAAAATTATTAACGTTATTTTAAACAACAATGTATTGTTGACAGGCACTAAATAATTTAGTTTAATTATACGATATGTGTTTTTTTCTTTCAATATGGCGCCGAAAATATTAGGTTAGCGTTGCCGTATTTAGTATATTTTACGAATGTTATTTTACTGGTGATATGTTCGAAAAATACAGTTTATTTATCCATTATTTACATTTATATGACCGTGGCAATAAAATAATTTACATACAAATGAAACGTAAATAAAATTATCTCGCCTGTACATAAACATACACACAATATATAAATCATTCGACACAAATATAAATAAACAATTTACGTGTAATTCATTTTGCAATTTACGTGTGTTAAATATTTGAAAACACAATCAATATTGCGGTAAATCTGTATTGATTGTAGAGAAAATATATTTAATTAAAAAAAAAAAAACTACAGAGCTCTGTGTGTGTGCCTGTGTGGGTATTACCAGAAAAACATAAAACGCGCTCGGCCGTTCAGCGCCAACTGCGATAACAATGTGCCATAAAACGTTGACATTTTGAGGTTACATCAAATTAACGGAGTGTAAAAAGACAAAAAACAAACGGCCGCGGACAAAAGACAGCAGGATAGACCAGCGGCATCGTAAAAACAGACATAAATCACGTGGTTTTTGTGTTCGGGGCATGCGCAGAACACACACTACGCGCACTGCACATTGAAGTTTGAGGTTAGAACATGTTTTTATAAACGTTGACACTCGCTTTTTTTCACCACCAACACACACACCATTATCACATCGCCTTTGGAAACAAACAATTGAAGTTGGCGCGCGCGAAAACAAACCACCAATCAGCAGCGTGTTTCCTTTGTTTCTCGATTAATATAAAATCCATGTGTGCGCGCTTAGTCATCGCCGGGATTCAGTTGTTTTTCTGTTGCTACTGACGTTTTGCACTGGTGACTAGATTTTAAAGTGCGCGCGCGCGCGCGCTGTTATGTAAACAAAACAAGTGTAAATCACTGTGTGTGTATTTTTTTTGATTTTGTTTTTATACTTGAAAAATCCACAGCCAACTTTGGCATGTAGTCGGGTCTAAACTGTTGATTAGAATGCGAATGAGCTGCTTTAGGGTCGAACTACCCCCCTCAAACGTTGGCACGGGGTGGTAGAGGGGCACCGGGTAGGGTGTAGGCAAGGGTAGGGAGTGGTGACTCAGCGGACAGGACGGTGTGTATGATACGATTATAACCTACATGCATACATACATACATACATATTTATTTACTTATTTTTTCTAGTTGGCGTTGATTGTTGTTATTCCTCTGTCAATTGTTTTAGAAAACAGTTGACAATGCTTTCACAGTATTGACGTATGCGATATTTTTAGACAGAATCGTTTTTGTTTTAATTTCATGTTAACCAAATATAGGGAGCATAATTAATTCACAAAAATAGCGTGTGCCGTGGTCAGGTAAGTGTCTATGTACACGGAATGTGATAAATTAGTACACACACCCACACACACACACACGTGTAGAGGAGTAGGAGGAGGAATACTAACTCAACGCTGAATTTATCCAAACTGCATTCATAATCACGTATTATATCGTATGTGGCCCAACATTTCACACTTTTCTTCGCAGTTCTAAAATCAATATAGCCATGAGGCGCGTCTCTCGGATGTTCCATGTGTTAAGAGCGGCCGTCAGTGAGGGTGCCTGTTTCAAGGCAGGGGGCGGGGGGGGGGGGGGGGGGGCGAGTAGTGTGCAGTTAATTGTACATACACACACACTTCAGTAGTTGACATATGTGTCCATACACCGGGTGTCCCAAGAAATCTACGACACAGGAAACTGATTGAAAAAAAATCGCTTTTTATTGCAGAAACAATTGCAATAAATTTCGCCCAAACAAAAGCCTATCGAAGCCTATATGCGCCGCCCGCGATCACGGCTCTTCAAATTAGTTTCTCTTCAACGACAATTATTTGTATTTGTTGTTGAGACACAATTAATCAACATGCGAGACATGCCAACGGTAGCTACAAAGTACCACTGTCTGTCTGTGAAACAGGTTCCACACCGTTACCAAGATACCATCAGTCGAACTGATGTGTGTGTGTGTGTGTGCGTGTGTGCGGGATGTACTATGCGTCGCAAAAACATAATTACACAGCGTCTCGTGCGGTAATTACCGCTTATTGACGCCGCGATTTTTGCGTCGAAAATATGAATTATTAGCGTTATTAGCGTCGATATAAATCAATGTTTTTTACCTTACGTCTCACTGTGAATGGCCTCTCGTGAATTGAATATAATTTTATCGGTACTGACCTGGAACAAACAAGAGAAAAACATGAGTTTAATAATAATTACATACATACATACTTGCACATATATGGTCTCAGCTATATTTAATTTTTAGTTTAATGTTAAAATGATACGAGATATTGTAATTGTAATCCAGTTTTTTAACGTTTGTGAATTGTATATTGTTAGACACGCCGGTGGTGAGGGGAATACACGGGAAGGGGGTTAATACTATCACACGTACATTTCTAATTTAGTTATATGACACTTTGACAGTTCACAAAAACGCCTGCAGGGTGTGCAACCAACTTAACATCCGAGTTTAGCGGGTAACCTGACGTACGAGATAATCCTGTCATATTTTTTTAAACTCTGCTATTACTAACCTTTACTAACTAATCTAGCACGTAGAATTGCTATCCACAGCTCGATACTATAAACGGTACTAACGGTTACTAAATTTTTCTACTAAAATTACCAATATTATTTGTAAAAAATTGTGTATTTTTTTATCGCATTACTATATGTAACAGTGTCAGATTTAGTAGCGCATTAGTAGCGCCGCATTAGTATCGGGCTGTGAATAGTAGCAAAATGTATATTTTATAGTAAATTTTATTATTTTATTGCTTTTAGTTCGATTTATATCGCCGGTTGATTCGTTCATGTTTTCCGCCTGCTGCTGTTTTGTTAACAACATTCATCCGTGTACATCGTAGCCAGCCGTGGATGAAAATAACATTAGTTTTTTTTTTTCTTAGCGTCGCGAGGTAATTTCACGCCGTTTCAGAGAATTTCTGCTCACTAACTGTGAATCAACAAAAAAAAAAAATATACTTGCTTAGGAATTTGCATACTCATCCTCGGCTAATTCGCTAACGATTTCTTGATTTCAAGAACAAATCTGGCGTAAGTATAACCTTAATTAATGGTGCTTCGATATTGTTATTTATTCTCTCTGCGATATTGTTTTGCAAAAAACGAAGAAAAATCTAGTGATCTAGAGCCGGCCATAGATTATTTTTGACGTGATTGTAGTTCCGTATATCGTCGCTGTTAGTATAAGGGCGCTGTGAACGTCAGTGAATCAGTGTCAACTATAGTTTTACTCAAGACATATTGTTCGTTGCTGTTAATTCTGCTCTTAAATCGCGCGTTCGCAGCCCAACCCGTGGCTCCGGAAGACTTGTCTGCGTTACGTATATTTAAAAAGTAAAGTAAATATTTAAAAAATCGTTCCTTGTGGTAAAAACACGTGTGCTTGTGTTCGTGTGTTTTATTTAGCAAATACCGTTGTGAGGTAGTTTTGTAAACAGTTGCTGTGTAATAAAACACTATAAATACACACATACACACATGTATAGCGGAGTAAAACAGCAGGTTTAACTTCTTACATCCGGTGTCTAATTGCATGGCGGTCACACACACACACACACACACACACACACACACACACCTATATGCGTGTATATTTCAGAGCAAATGAACTTCACGTGCGAACCACACATAGCTAAATGCATATTTGCATAAATCAATCACACCATGGCAAAATAATTCCCTTTCTTTTGAAAATAACGTTCGAATACAAATTCCACATACATACAGGGTGATTCAGAATGAATGCCCGTCCGTCAAGGGAAAATAAATAATAATTCTGAACCACCCAGTATACGTTCATAGCTACACATGTGACCACGGAAAATATAAAAAATGTATTTTTAAAAAAAAATTACAACACACGGAATTATAACATATCAAGATAATCTACCAACAAGCAGGAAAAAAATTATCATTCATATATATCTAGCTACCCCTGGACAAAAAACACAACACACACAAATGAAAGAGAGAGAGAGAGAGAGTGCTATTGCGTGGCGGACAAATAAACACCGGCATTTTGACAAACGACAGTCATTTGTCAACGGGAATCCAGCACAGTAGAACATACATATACATATACTGTTGTGTGTATTATGAGTGTGAGAGTTCCTGCCATTGTACAACAATTACAGAGGTCGTAAATTTTCCGATTAAACTTTAAATCCACCACCAGAGGCACCACCAGTAGTTATATTCGAGGATTATCTTGTACGGTTATTCAATAGAAGAAAAAACAACAACACAACATTTCAGTCCGACCATGTGGGGAGTCAAAGTGTGCCTTGGAATTGATATATCAAGTGACACTAGCGAAGAAAAATAACAAATAAACACACAACATCGCACCAGGCCCTGGAGGTTACGCTTCGATATTGTCACAAGAGATCTGGGACCATGGGGAATTAACATGTAAATGTTGGAACATCGTGATTACGGGCTGAACAACGCATTCTAGAGCAAAAGTTCAAATGAAAAAAGTTGTTCAGAATTAAAATCTGCATAATATGATGCCACATTCAGTGTTCAAATATTTTTGTATATCGTGTAAATCAGTTTTGAAATACTGTATTCTGATGATCAAGAGGTCAAGCAACAAAAAGTATTAATTTCAACAACAAATAGTCAAAATACAGCGCCTTTCTAATTTGTCATTAAAATGCAACATTTGAAAATTGATTTACACGATATACAACAATATTTGAGCATTGGATATGGCATCATATTATGCAGTTTTTAATTCTGAACAACTTTTTTCATTTGCACTTTTGCTCTAAAATGCGTTGTTCAGCCCGTAAGCATGATTTTACTATATTTACATGCTTAGTAGTCTATGTGCAAGGTTTCTGCGGGACACCCTGTACATCTCCAGGTAGAGTTTGATGTACGGCAAGGAATTTATGATGAAGCAGTATGCATCCTCCTCGACTGGAATGCCAAGTGACGCACCAACAAGACACATTAAAATTGTCTACATACATATGTACAGATGACAGCGCCAGGGACAATTTTATCCCCTATTGTAAGTGTAGGTCTATCGTTCGATAAAACCTTGCGAGCTTCATTAACTACACGATTGTGCAACATTGACGTGCATGATAATGATTATTGTATAAAGTTGTACACGTTATCCATCATAATCACGATAGGTGAATGATAAATGAACAGAAATCTCTTACAATTCATATGCAAAAACCTTCGAAGGTGGATTTGCCATTTATAGTATGTAAATTATACAAAGTGTCACCTGTCAGAATTATCATATTAATTCTCGTAACTATCTTTAACTTTTCCACATAAAAATTCGTATATTGATGAAGCAAAAATTACGCTTTTTACTAAGGGCGCTAATAATTCTTTGCGGGGGTGGGGGAAATTCCCCCCCCCCCCCGGAAGAAGGGACAAAATATTTTCCCTCACAACTGCTTGGACCAGAAAAAAAAAAACTAAAGTTATTGTATTTTTGTGACTTGTGCGTACCAGTATAGGATTGCGCCCCAATTTCGTGTGCGTGTGTGCAGGGCCGGACTCCATAAATCACACGCTGCATTTACGAGCAGCAGGCACGGCACACGTGGGCGCGAGCGCACGAGCGTCACATGTGGGGCAATGTGATAATTTCGACAATATATTGTCGAAATAAAAAACAAAGATTTTTTTTATTAAATCACTTTTATAGAATACTTTATGCTGATGTGAACTGACAACTGTCTTTCAATTAACCAAACAATATGATGGTTTTTTTCGAAATCCCAGAAGTCAGTATGTTTGCATCACAAATGGCGCGCCCGTCGTGTCAGCGGTCCATTCGTTACGATGTCTACGGTTGACCAACGTATGCTGAATGTTGTGTATTTTATTAGTTATTAGCCGTAGGAATCCCGTCTTCTTGGGGAAAATTCCACGTACAGGCTGATTGAGTTTATTAATACCTACAAGTAATTTGCAGCAAGTAAAAAGAACGAAGCCGACTTGATGATGGTGTGAAAAAAGTGTTAATTTTAGAAGTTTCATGTAGAAATTAGTCACGCAAACATACATCGTCAGGGACAACATGTGTCGCTGTCTGCCGTAGTACAAATTCGTGTTTAGTCTAAGTCTCGGTGCTCGGTGGAAATACACAAACAAGGGCCCTTCTATACTATATACTCCCCGGTAGGGTATAGGGTAGCTAAAATATAAAAATAAACCTTCCCAGTCTCGGGTTCTAACAAATATCCTTCTGTTATATTTCTCTAATAAGTGTCAACAAGACACAATCAACACACCAGCACCAGGGTGTGTGGATGTCAACTGTCTTTGCACGCTGTGAGTGATCGATTTACCCTTGGAATGCACCTGCTCGCACCAATATTCCTCTCTCTCTCTCTCATTCTGTTGCGTAGTGAAGTAATGTTGTTACATAGACATACAATATGCAGAACGACAAGCGAATGATCACACTGCCCGCCCAACACGAGATATATATGTGTGTTTGTTAATGTGCGGAATGCCGTGCTGAAAGGGTTAACAGAGACTAACCGCGACACTAGCAACGAGTTAGCACGTGGCTATTTATTGTAAACAACAGTGTTGATAGGAATTAAGTTGTTAACTTTTCGTTTTCATTCGAGCATTATGAATACTGCTGTTCTAAATAATACTCTAATAATAATGTGGAGTCCGCTTATAGTGAACTAGATTTTCTCTTAGTTAGTCAGTTATAAAACCAAGAGGATGTTCACTTGGCATATGATGTTTTTCACTAATGATATTGTCTCAGTATTCATTATAAAAGATGGTTTTTTCGTTGCCAATATCATAATATTGACTTTGCATACATATCACACGATATGTGTGTGCGCGTGTGTGTGTACATTTAATTATCAATATCGTTAGTGAGGCCGTTATGATGTAGCCGATTACCCCCGGTAGTGTGGTGTGGCGCTAGTATCGTTTTACCTCCAACCATTCCACCCATTATGGTGTACGTGTAGAACAATAAATTAACTATTTAGCAGCCGAATACCGAGAGAGAGCGCAGAGAGAGAGAGAGAGAGAGAGAGAGACATAGTGACCACGTTACATAATATAGTATCACCGGACAGGGTTAAATTAACGAGTAAGCACACACATACATACATAAATATGTTTTGTTGTTTTTAAATTCTGAACAACACACACTTTTGATAATATTTTATATTTACATGTTAATTCCCGATGTTCTAGATTTCTTGGGACACCCGGTATGTAATCCAATAAAAAAATTAAATTTGTTTTATTCAAACTTTTACATAACAAGCCGTTTGTGTTCAATTCGAATTGAATATTACGAAATAAGCTAATTAATCACTAATTGCTCGGACTAGAACCTGCATTTTAATCCGCTGTCGTTAATTTATTAACTGTACACGCAAATAGTTTTACCTAGAGATCCTCTTCGGGCTCAACCCTTTGCAGAAGATGTGTTCTAAATAACATTTATCCACATATAATATATTTGCGAGCTATAATCCTAGTAGTATCGCTGGCCGGCAGATAATACAGAGCGCGCGCGTGTGTATGTCGGTAATAACTCGTACCTAGATGCACCGGTCGCCACATTACAGGGCCGGACCGAATTATACCCGGCCCGGATTATAATATTATCAACCACAAACACACATGAATGTATGCATGTATGTAGACTGACCAGTCATATTCATAAGGGCACTAGCCGATGTAATAGCCCCATATGCACAGCACAGTGGCGGCTCGTCCCACAACAAGGCACGCTGATATTCTCCAAATCTGCCCATATTTCAAGAACCACAAGGGATATTTAAATTCTGCAACCATCACTGGATTCTCCATACTCTGACCGGTCAGTGTACCAAATTTTAACCAATTCGGATCACTATTAGCGGAGAAATGAACGTTGAAACACGATTCATTACTATGTAGCGAAATGTGACTGGTTATTTGAAGAATTAGCAATGGTTATTACACTTTTTAACCGGCATTAACCGTAATGGCACAGTGCTGACCAGCGGTAACCACACGGTATCTGTGCGTGGTTGTTGCAATAAAACCCGGTTATTATTCGGAACCAGTTGTCTATAATTACTAACTGCGCTGGTTGCAATTTACCTAATCATACATACGCACAACGCATTTTGCATTCTGCGTATCTCGTAGTTCCATATACGCATACGGGCTGAACAATTTATTTATAATTACATGTAGTTATTATGAGAAAATCTATGTTTTATTTGAAAATCCAACAGATCTTTAGAGCAGGCTACGATCACATTTATTCAATGTGTTTCATTGCAAATAAACCGGTTCAGTTTTAATTGGCAACGAATTTGAATTTCAAAATAGACGCATAAATAGTATTTATATACAGAAATACACTGTAATTAAATGGTGTTAATCAGAAAAAAGCACCATAACTTGTAAATCATATAAGTCATATGTAAGAACAGTGGCTCTTAAACAGTGGACACACGGAGTATGTGAAATGGTTGACATACACTGGTATACACGAGTAATTCTGTTGAATTTTAATAAATTTTCCTTCAAGAACGATAACGTATTAAATACACATACGCCCGGAACATCGCCCGGACTCCGGGCGCCCCCCTGGGCTTTCTAATTCCGGGTCGGATTTTAAGTATTTTCGTCGCGTACTCGGACGCAACAGCCGCTCCGGGTAAAACTCCGGGTAGAGCTCCGGAGTGTGCACGTTGTGCAGTACAAGCCGCTTGTAATGGAGTCGTAAAATAAATTTTACAGTGTGGTTAACTGAAAATCTAAACTGAAAACGGGATTCCAACCACAGTTTATGGGCGCCCAGTGCTTGTGCACGGTTTTTTAGTGAGCAATTATGGAATGAATTCGGGATTAAGGACCGATTGTAATTCATACGAATTTTTATCGAAAATATTTTCTACATTATTACCGGTTTTTTTTTTCTTGGTATTGCGCTTAAAAACGAACAAAAATGGTTCTCACACATAACATTTTTTTTTTGTTCGCTATAATAAGCATAGAAATTAATCTTTTTTTTTTTTCGTGTATTTTCCAATATAAAATTGTTCGGTCACAGCCTGCTTGTTTAAATTATCAAGTCACTGTCTAAGAATGCGTTGCTTTTTCATTTGCGAACAAAAAACCATCAATGTTACATTAAAAAAGCCTAGTTATCTACGAATGTTTATAATAAACAGATGAGCAACGCTTTTTAGTACATTCTAATCTAGTTACCTTAAACATTGCAACTTCGATACACACATCCACCATAGAGCTGCACCGAACAAAACAAATGCATCCTTCAAAACAAAAGCACACACACACACACACACAATCACAAAACGCACTCGCTTGTCTGTTTCTTCAAATAAAATAACAAAAGCACAGCACCGTCGGATAAACAACAAGAAACAAAACAATTGGCAACTGTCACCGCGCGGGCGCGCGTCTTTCTTGTTTCGTCAACAACGGCGTAACGGTCTCGCCCGCTACGATGCTGATTACAAACTGTTGGCCTCCTGGCTGCTGCTGCTGTGATGTGATGTGATGGTCTGCAGACCACGTGCAGCTCAGCGCAACAACTGCGCATGTGCACAACGCATAGGAAGTGTGCCCTGAATACCGTTACACCAGCTAGTCGTCGCTTCAGTGCGATATATTCATTATCAAATAAATAGAATTAAACCCAAAAAAAAGTATCTTCGTCTGAATTTGAAGCAATAAAAATCGTTAATAAAACTATTTACTTTTGTATTTGTTAAAGACTAATTAGATATTCAAGAAACGTTCAGACGACGACGAAGAAGATAACTGAAATTCTTGTCCAGAGAACGTACTTTGTTTGTTAATTCCAAGATTCCTCCGCGCCAACTAGACGCATTGTCTTTAAGTAAAAATATAGTATACGTATATAATTTTACTCGCACATTTAAATTATTATTTTAAAGCAAACTACAGTATGCGCTACGCTTTTATTTTTATTACATTTACTGTTTAGAATATTCAAGAGTGCCGTGATAAAAGCAAAAACATGTCGCTTGTTTTTCCTGTGCCATGCATAAACATGGATACTGTGATTGGCCTGAAGTATTATTTAAAACAACAACACAAGCGATACTGTTACTGACGATTGTTTCCGGATGCTGTCTTGTTTAGAAACAAAAAACGCACACGGCAAAACGGAATCACAGCGCTCACTATGATTGAAAGTGTGTTAAATAATATTCTGCCGTATTGATATATGTATGTACTAAACCCAGGGCCGGCGGGACGGGAGGTGGAGGAGGGCTTGTACAGGACAGTATTAATTATATTTACGCGTGACAATTAGTTAAAATCAACGGGGAAAATCCCCCTTTTTGCCGTTTTTTATCCGGGATTGAAAACATGTTTGTATCATTAATCGGTTTGGACCGTGATTCGGTGGATTAAATGGTCAAAATAGAGTACTGCGGGGGGGGGGCTACTCTCCCCTTTGTTGGAAGACCACCCCATTGATGAAGCGGCCAATACACGCAGCAAAATAAAGCAAAATGAGTATTTTTTCAACATTTCTTGTTCACATTCATGTCAACGTTATCAGTGTGGGCCAAATTAATAGCCCTAAACTCCCCCTGGTTTGCGGGGGGTGGCCCCTAACTGCGCGTTGGTGTTAACAGTGCTTTAGCAATGCCCTAAATGCACGATTTTTGTATTTGACAATCGTGAAATTTAACGATAAAAGCGGTTTTTATTTTTTATTATTATTAATTTTGATAATTTCTCTCGTGTTAGGCTGATATTAATTACTATTAACACTGGATATTAACGATAGTGGATCTAGAGTGCACGGATCAATCTTAATATTGGTACTAATGTACGTGATAGTACCGGTATTACAAGGTACTAGTAGCCAGTAAATTTTGAAACAGTACTATTGACATTTTCCGGATAGACGATGTTATGATGCAATGGAGTTACCATCTGGTAAAGGTCTATAGTATTGGTTCTAATTATGAACTCAGAGATATTAAAATTATGGACCGAGCACAGTCAGTTACTATTCACACTAGTCAGATTCTCCTCTTTCTTGTAGAATTCCGCCTTAGAATTGAGTTTAAAAAGCGCAGAATTTAAACAACCCAAGGCCAGAAACGAATGTAACGAATTGGAATTCTAATTAATCTATAAAAAGGTCAGTTCAATGGCCCATTGCAACAGACGAAGTGGGTGGATACTTGGTGCTCCCCGGGCGTAATCCAAGACGCATTGTTCCGACCGGGACCTGTCTAGCTGAAGTGTAACGGTAATAGTTTTTTTTTTCTTATTGTAAAAGTACCGAGAAAGATACGTGGTCACGAGTGTCATTTTTGTAGAGTACGGACCTGGTTCCTTTAACGAATGTGTGGGTCGCGGTAGGCAAATTCATCACGTTTAACGAGATCAAAGTTGGCTGAATATACATAAGCATAAATAAATCATATACAGGTATATATATATATATATATATATATATATATATATATATATATATATATATATATATATATATATATATATATATATATATATATATATATATGTATGTATGTATGTATTCTCAATCCTCCTTCAAGAATACTACCATCATTTTAAGAAATTTTAACTTAAAAATAATTATGATAATGAATTTATTGTAGTTTTGCAGTTTTTTAAACATCTTCCAATCATTACTGAATATATGACAGAATATTTTCGCAAATATCAAGTTTGGCCAAGTTGATCAGTATCGTAAACAATTCCTACAAACAGCAGTCCGCAAATTATGGCTTAATTTCAGCATTCTAAATGCTGTACTGCAACAAAAACTCGATCAAATAGGATCGAAAAAATTTGTTGCTTTGACAATGGCATTTGAAGAGTATGAACCTTATGTACAGGTGGATAAGGGGTATGATCGCATGACATATGTGTGTGTAATGGGCACATTAGTATGCTGGTGACATCAGTAGCGTACAAGCGGGGACAAGGGCAATCACCAATTTCAACAGAACATCATCAGAATTGCAAAGTATTGTACATACACATATTTACGAAAAAATACGTCGTGTTTCTGATTTAAAATCCCGTTATCTCCAAGTTCAAATAAATATATGTATATATATATATATATATATATATATATATATATATATATATATATATTAAAGAAGTGGGGATGAAACATAGTAACAGTAATTAATCATGCACAAAGAGAGAGAGAGAAAGAGAACTGTGTATGAATACTTTTGTAAGTTTCACTACAAAAATCACGATCTGATTTGCCGATAGAGATAAGTTGTTTAAAGAATAAAAAGATTAATTGAACTTGTTATATGGAAAAATGAGAATCTGGATCAGATAATATCGGAGGTCATACATACATAAGATAGTAACAGAGAGAGAGAGACACAGCCTGTGTTTTGACAGGACTCTCATCTCTTGAAGGATTTATGACGGCCAGATACAAATCTTGCCATATAACTATTTCTTTTATTTGTCCCGAGATATTTTCGTATTTTAATTGGACCACATATAATTTTACAACAAATTGTCGCAAATTAATACACAATGTCGCTGGCATTCATTAGGGGAAACAGTGGTAACGAATATGTGCAGTGTTTCGTCCCGCCGTCGATCATTTAAGCTGAATTGTTTCGATGTTCACATGCAATTTTTTTCCCGTGCAAGTTATTCACAAATTACACGGCCAACTATAGACGGACGGCCCATTAATTTTGCGAGTGTGTGTGTGTGTGTGTGTGTGTGTGTGTATGGGAATCTGCAATTTCAAACCAGCAACATCAGGAGAAACATCGCAACAACACGAAAAAAAAAAACTAAAATAAAAGCGAATACATCTTTCTGGCAGAAAAAACACACACTTTCGTAGAACACTGAGTGGAAGCAGACGAAGAAAAAGAAGACGTACGTGTGTGTGTGTGTGTGTGCGTGTGTGCAGAGGGAAAATAAAAAGTATGAAAGAAAATCACACAGGGCACATTCCTCAAAACGAGTGGTGTTAAACACGCAATCATATCCAATAAAGCCAAACGTGCTAATTGGTACGTCTCTCTCGACGTATTGAACATGGACGTATATACCGGGTGTCCCGAGAAATCCGGCACATCGGGAATTAACATGCGAATATAGAAAAATCATGATTACGGCCGGAACAACACATTTCAGAGCAAAAGTGTAAATTGAAAAGTTGTGTCACAATTAAAAACTGCATCATATGATGATGTATGTATGTATGTATGTATGTAGGTGAGGAGTGTATGTACCTATATATGCTCTCCTTATGTACATATCACGTGACGCAGAGGACGATATTCGTGTCTACCTGCTGACCCCGTGCTCCCGCATTCTCTCAAGGTCACACATGGTACAGTTCAAGGTCATTCACACATTCACACACACACACACTACACCATCCATCCATACATACATACATATGTATAGCTTATGAGAAAAATCAACGAAATATTGCTATTGCACTACGCACTTTTGTCATTATCTAGTGAGCCATGCAAATGTTCAAAACAAGAAATCGCCGTCCACTGCGGCCCATAAATGTGAAACTTTTGTCTAATTGGAGCGACCTATAGTTCCCGAGATCCCTGTACTGTGACTAGACACCGTGTATAATAAACTTATGTGAAAAGACAGTCGAATCCACTTGCTATAGTGACCCCCGCTATTAAATACTCTCATCATAGTGCACCCTCGCTTATAGTGGACCACCTCCCTCGTCTCTTGAAGTCCACCAGAAGCAGACTCTGTTGTATGTTCTAAATGTACGCTTATTAATTCATCACATGACTGGTAATTACTATTCTTAACATAAATTTTACGACCAATAAACTCATCGGAGTGTATCTTTGAGAGTCCGTGGTACCGCCAGCGGACGCGCACACGTGCATTGGTTCAACGTTAATAAAAATACAAAAATGTGACATTAATATTTAATAAACTCGATGGTTAATGGCATTCGGCAAAACTGAAGGTTTCAAATGAAGAGATCAGTTTGGTTTTTTCACAATCTTTGTGGCTCAGCGATAGGTAACTGTTAGTTAGAAGCCCGGTTTACACTAGAACAACTCGCATCGAAACCGAAGATAATTAAATCTCTTAGGGGTCAAGGTCCAACATCTTCGATTACAACTAAATGAATGTCATGTGGAAGCAGTTTTATATGTGAAAGTGTATTTTTAAATGACCATTTATTTCGTACGCGTAATCACTGTTAATGACGACGGAACATCATTGAACGTGACGGGTGCAATTTGAATTATTCAAATTGGAAATATTAATGGTGAATCATTGGAAAGTCAGTGGAGCGGTTGTACTGGTATTGTATACCAGGTTACTGGCAGTGGTATCGACTGGTAGTGCGGTAACTCTGACATGTGCTAAACCTCGTTAATGCATGCGTTGCCGATCAAGATATTCAATCTGGCAACAGTGCACTGATCTGTTCAACGTCTTGAAACATAGCCTGAATCTACGGCTGTTTTCTTGTGAGAACCGGTTGCATCTGTCTCTCTCCAAGGCTTGCATTTGAAGAGTTGAACCTCCATACAAGTTATAGCCGGTGTCTCTGTCTAACTACAGCTGCATGTTGTGTTGTGTATGTTCGGTTTAAACGATTCCACATGTCCGACATCTCGCGGCACGGCCGTGAAGATTTCACTACGCATAGCGGATAATCAAGCGGCCGCTGCACACGCTTTTCTTTTACCGTCCGGAAATTCTGATGAATCATAAAACTATCTCCAGTAGACGTGGTTCTACGAAATACAGCGTCACTAAAACATTTGTGAAGTTTCGCCCCTGTCCTATAAATGTACTCCATATGACATGATCGTTCTTGCGAACTCGTATCTCACGCGTATATTCAAACAGTGCTTTGATTTTGCTCCACAGAAACTGCTTGCTTCTGGGTATCCGATCCGTTAAGATAATAATTTTGATAAAATAGTTATATGAATACACGGCGTCTGTCAGTGTTGCTAACAGTAAACACATTGAACTATAACTGCTGTTTAGAATTGATTTGTGCCTTTAAAGGTTGGCACAGATGTTCGCTACGTGCAACGATGACAATTTAAAGGTGCACGTGCCAAAGGTCACGTGCCACGTGCTTAGTCAAAGCTCATAAGCTACGAAATAGCGGGTAGAAGTCGCCCTAATGCACGTGCGCCCATGTAAAAATAGACGTTTTGTAGCAATTCACAGAAATCGTTCGTCTCACACTCTGCACCTTCTGACTGTAGTTGTCGCTGTGCAGTTGTTGTCGATGTCTGTTGTTGAGCGCCCGCTCCGATTACTGAGAATCTCTAGTACCTTGCATGTACAATTACGGGTAATTAACGTGCAATTAATTAGTAGGAATGTTAAAGCCCCCCTCTCTCTCTCTCTCTCTCTCCCTCACTGGATGTCTGTCTAAATGCCGGATATTTGGGCGGCATGGCCGCCTCGGATCAAGGACTGATGTTTTTGTAACTGTCTTTATAACTTCGTAACTGGTGTAATTAATTCTAGGAAAAATAATTCTTAGTATTATTACTTGTTCCATTGGAAAATATTCCAAAAATCTATCAGAATTTCAAATTTTTTTTAAACAATTTAAACTAATACATTTTAGAGCAAATGAAAAATGCTGTTCAGAATTAAAAACTGCATATCAGATATGCAGTTTCTGTAACGAGTATATCAAATTAATATTTTTATATTAGCTGATATGTGATGTCTATGATAGTGTATAGAATGCGGCGTGTGGTGTTCTACAGTGGGTTCTATTCTATGGGCGCGCTTGCTTATACACGGCCCACACACTCTCAATATTTAACTTATTACCGTCCATATATGCGCGGTGCCCGGTTGTTGTATTCATATTTCATTCGCTGATCGGATGCTCGTTAATTATTAAGTATTTGCATTTTTAATTAGTGTACTACTAGTCATAAATACATACACACATGTATGTATGTATGTACCTACGCCCTTGGTGCACTGAACTGGTTACTAATTTGATTAATTATGTTACATGATCGCGAGAGACAATTAATATGCGAAAATTTATAATTTAAAAGCAAACAAGTCGACAATATATTATAAGCGGCGTTATTAATCTGAGAAACTACAAAACATACAATGTTATTTTAAGTGACACCACACCTTATCACTTGATAATGAACGAGAGTTCGAAACGCGTCGTGATCTTAACTAAAATTGACGAGTTCATAATACGTAATACATATCACTTCTTTATAATAATATTGACGATGAACTTCGGAACTGAAAATATAATATTCATATTGTTTATTTTTCTGCATAAAATAAGTTATGTGTAGAGTTTATATATATATATATATATATATATATATATATATATATATATATATATATATAAATATATTATAATATGTTTATATATTATTTGTATATTAATTAGTTACCATTTTTATTATTTTTTATACAAAAAGAAACCAGAATACGTGCACTGATAAATCATGAATTCCGCACAGCTAATTGCCGCCATTTGCCAATGGTAAATAAATAAAACAAATGTGCAATTTTACAGCCAAGCTCGCCATATAATTACTTGGAGATATTAGCACAAGATACTGTAATGTCAATGTTAATATATTCCGTAATTAATTTTACATACAAAGAGTATTTAGAATTTCCGACTCAATTATTTGAGCTGAATTTTAATGTTTTACCTGATATAAATTTCCAGAGACGAGATTGATTACCTGAAACAAATAAAAAATGGAGTTAATAGTTTTTCTATATAAGTAACATTATATAATATATCGTCTCTGTCATATGTAACATCGACTGCATTGACTACAATACGTATTAAATGTTAAAACACATTAAAATAAATTCTATTCCTTATAGATACACAGTTTCTAAGGCAAGATTAAGAAAAAAACTAGTATTCAAAGAATGGGTTAGTCACCCATGCCTGCAGCTCATCGACGTATGTGCAAGTCTGAATATATCACATATTATTATTTATCTAAATTCACTTTTAAAATCGTAGGTGCCTAGGTCGAAAATAAAACAACAAATTTAAAACAAGTGTGAATACATTTTCTTCTCTTGACAAAAGCAAAGCAAACTAAGCCGACTATAAATGCATTGATCTTCTTTTGTTCAATTTTTAATTAAAAAATATTTTTTTCTCCAATGGTCTTACATAATTTTTCAAAATAAAAAATATGGAAAAATATTGTTCCATTTCCTGCATATGCAAGAAAATTTTGAATACAATTGAGTGAAAAATAAAGGAGAAAAAAAATAAAAACTGAAAAAAAGTTGCAAAATATTTTTTTTCTCAAGTGCGAAGGAAAATTTTGAAAAATAAAATGTACCTTGCACAACTAGACCATAACAAGTATCTGCAGAAAAAATTTCATAAATATCCGTTGGGTAGTTTAGGAGATCTGAGTGGAACAAAAAATCTCGTACGAGCGAGCGGACGAGCGACATACATACGGACATATGTTGTAATAGTCATTTCGTGGTCCAGGGGGTCTGTCCGGGATTTCTGTGCAAAAATTTTTGAAATCGGAAGATGCTACAGACATCGTACCGAACACTATAGCTCTTCGACAGGAGGTCGATGAGCTAAAAATGGTGATTTTTCAAGACTTGGCTTCTGCATCACGTACTGGTAAGCCTGTATTACACTGTAGCAATCACTCACAGATCACGCAGCAGGAATAACTCATAACCGAAGTTCCACGTGAAACATCAGATGATTAATCCCGGATTACTTCCATGGGTACGTGTAGAAAATAAGATTGGATTTTTTTCTCCAATTGTATAATAATAAATTGTGATCACGTGTGTCACACACGTCAAACTAAAGTATTGCCCGGTTGTCCAATTACGGATAAACAAACAGTCGCATTGTCTCGTCTCTCCGGTTGTTTGAGAGACGCGGTTTCGTCGAATCTAGAATCATTGATTTCCGAATGTAGTTTTGTGTATAAATAGTTTGATACTACAGATTCAGAATACATTTCAGTGTATAGTTTCAAATGAAATATTTCAAACTTGATTTAATCGATATTCAAAAATATTTCAGCATTGAACATAACATCATATGCAGTTTTTAATTCTGAACAATTTTGTTTATTTATACTTTTGCTCTAAAATGCGTTGTTCAGCCCGTAATCATGATTGTTTCTATATTTACATGTTAATTAGCTATGTGCCAGATTTGTTGGGACATCCGGTATGTACATGTATGTATGTATGTATATATTTAATATCCGACCTTTCGATTTATCACGGTGGCATAATTGCAGTGCGGCCCGAGTTATTAAGTGACAATTCATCCTGCGGCGCTCACAAATTATTCAAATAACCATCCCGGCCACATCTGTCTCACCTGGCGGTGATATTTTCCAAAATACGCCATCACCTGAAACACAACTTGACAGCTGAACGGTGAATATTCATCCAAGTAACAGGTTGAAGAATTATCATCACTGCTTTTAACGTTCTTAGGCGACTGAAGTGACCGTCATTAAAATGCATTATTTCAAAATTGATTTACCTTGTATGCAAAAATATCCCAGCCTCTGAATATGACATCATATTGGACAGGATTTAATTCTGAACAACTTTTTTATTTACACTTTTGTTCTAAAATGTATTTGTTCAGCGCATAATCAGGATTTTACAATATTTACATGTTAATTCCCTATGTCGCAGATTTCTTGGGTCACCCGGTATACATCGGGTTACAAAAGTGGCCTGTGGTCATAGAAACAGTGCTTCGACGGTCACTGGATGGACTGGACAAGTTCACAAGCTGTATATATGTATGTATGTATACATTTCATTGTTTATTTGTTTGAGTATCGAGTTCAGTGCGAGTTACATGACAACAGCAGGTACAACATATAAATAACAACAGGTGAACCGCTACCCATCGACCAGTGGTACCACAACAATGCCCCCACACATACACACACACACATCCATACATACATATTACAAGAGTATTATTGAAAGAGTTTTTTTGTTATGTCTGTCATTTCAGAAGATATAAACATACATGACTTGTACACAAGCTTACACCTGACTGCTGTTTGATGGGGCGCATCCCGGAGGTGTGTTATTAATTGCAAGGAGCCGTACTGGCCTTGGCCTTGACAGTGCCGTGCACAGTACTGCTGCGCAAATTACAAGAATCGTGACACACACACACACACACACACACACAGTCAGCACTGGGCTTCAATGAACAAACAAGTCATTGATTGTACTACAACCTGTCCTAATGAACTAACCACTGTATTCTCAATACAATATACGTACGAATATGGCATCATATTATGCAGTTTTTAATTCTACACGACTTTTTTCATTTACACTTTTGCTCTAAAATGTGTTGGTCAGCCCGTAATCATGACTTTTCTATATTTACATGTTACTTCCCCCACGTCTCTGAACTATGACAGGGCAGGACACCACTATGTAATTTGATTTATATAAACATAATTAATTCCGCCTGATTCTTGTCATCCCCTTCGTCTTGAATGCATATGTACATAGCTCTGTTAGGGCAAGTATCTTTAATAGTTCTTTCAAGTTGTAAGACACATCATAATTCATATTGTTAGACAGACGTTTGGCAACTGTCAGGAATTCTATGTTTGCATGTGTGTGTGTGTGTGTGTGTGTGTTGCCCTTCTTATTCATGCACCCCCTATTCACGAAAATATATATGTATGTATGTATGTAGTTTGAAATATGGTTCTTCTCAAAATTGCCAATTTAAACTCAAGTACGAAATCTTTAAATCTAAGCCTCTCTCACGCTCTCTCTCCTTGTCTCTCCTGTGCTCTAGGGGCTTTGCCCGTCCTTGTCAAACGTTAAAAACGCATGCAGAACGTCTTGCGTACGATATAAAGACGTATACCAGCGAATGTGCAACTATTTTTTTAACTAAATATTTTTTTTTACATATAGTATGGTATTTTCCATGTATTGTGTGATAATTTTCTAGCTTATTTTAGTAATCAACACAACTGCTGTGATGATGGTGTACATGGTGCTTTATAAAACATACATGTTCCTTTCATGACCTCCCAGTCTGTCTTTCAACATTGGTTTAGCCCAGTGATGCACAACCTTTTATGTATGAAGGGCCGCATACAACATCAATTTTGAGTCGGGGGCCGCATATAACTCCGTTTTTGGGTCGAGGGCCGCAAAAGATATTTTTTACCCTATTTTTGTCGTTTTTGGCTGAGATTTTTCTTTTTTTTTAGCTTATTCTATTGTAAAAAATGCCCAAGCGGGCCGCAAAAATTTGAAAAAGGGCCGCATGCGGCCCGCGGGCCGCAGGTTGTGCATCACTGGTTTAGCCGTTACAGAAACATATTTAAATGGTGAATATGGCATCATACTATGCAGTTTTCAATTCTGAACAACCTTTTTCTTTGCACTTTTGCTCTAAAATGTATTGTTCCACATGTATATGATAATTCCTCTATGTGCTAGGTTTCTTGGGACACCCGGTATATGCAGTGAGTAATTTCAGGGATTCAAGGTTACCGGATGCCGCTTCAATATGACCTTTTATGGGCACCCGCGTGTGTTATGATACTTGAATAATGACCAATAACTCGCGAATCTTCTAGCACTATATGCGTATTCACAGTGTGCTGTTTGATTTAGCCGTAAAAGCGATCGTTTACTTCTATATTTAACGTCCCTAGTCATTTTCTCATATAGTCGTCTAGTGTCTCCAATACTCACAGTGTGTACCTACTCGCCCTGGCGCCACTGGTTCACTACCGCTGGCCGCTGCTTGACTCCCGGTGATAATAGCCGATGATAAGGGGAGCGTCGTGACGCCAGGCTAAACGCCGCGACGCCGGGCGGATAATAACGTATAAAAGTTTTATAACCATCTTCAGCAGCTTACGCCATCGGCTGGTGTTTTAAATATTATATTACGACGAGAACCTTCCGACTTTAGAGATCTTTGTCCTCCTAGAAGAATATTTTCAGTCACTGCACTGCTCTGCCGCTGTTTATTATTAATATCGAATTATTTCGATTGGAATGTTCAATCATTATTGCCGTGGCGAGAATGAGATTGTAATAACCGCTCTAATACCGGGTTATTATCGGTTTAACCGGATGAGTAAGCTCTGATTTTTTCACCTACAGACTTTTCCGTATACGTCACGGTAAAATTTAGATTATCTTCTTTAATCGCTATTAATTATTACCTACACACATCCAGCATGCATGTGTATGTGTGTGTGTGACGAATTCATATTGCTTTACATTTAATCTAAAGACCATTCAGATGAAATATTCTCTCATATTTCCATGATTTACCCGTGCTAGAAACATAGCTGCCGACCACTGAATATGCCATCGTATTATGCAGTTTTTAATTCTGAACAACTTTTTTCATTTGCACTTTTGCTCTAAAATGCGTTGTTCAGCCTGTAATTATGGATTTTCTATATTTACATGTTAATTCTCGATGTCCCAGATTCCTTGGGACACGTAACTAACAATTGAATAACGCGCACTGTTCACATTGTTGCTAGGCAAACGTCTGTTATAAACAATTGTACACAGGCGAGAAACATCCGACAATCACGACTAGACCGTTGATGTTACCATGACGACCGGTTGTGTGTAATTATAGGTTAGCAATGGCGGCCGCAGCAGATACCAGTCGTTCGCTCCGGCGGTTTATTAAAAACGTGTCAAAATAGACATCAATCACACATGCGCGCGCACACACATACACACACACGGTATTTACTTCATGTAGAGAATGTATTCCCACCAATGAGAATTAATGTTGATCGTGGACCAATAATATATTATCGGTAAGAAATATTTTCGTCAACGTTGGGAAGCGTACAAGTATTGTTCAGAAACCACACAAAAAAAATTGTGTCGACGCATTGGTACGTCGATAGCTTGGTTTTTCGATGGCACGGGATGCATTGGACATTATTAGCGTCAGTTGTTCAGAATGCATTGGTGCTTCTGCATCCAAGGTTCTGAAGATTGTTGATCATTATTGGACATGACTGCACTCCTTGGTAACTAGTAATCATACATACACACACACACACATGCATGCATGCATACTTGTGTACAGTCCGCACGAGAACTACGGCTAAAATTATGAATTAAACATAGATTAAACCACCATTAGCCGGCACCCATGAATGATGAGGACGGTGCCATTACCAACCATGACGGCGTACCATCCGCAGTCTTGGATTACCCCCGTACACATCGTGTAATCATACTTATTGCCACCAACGTAATGTTTCATTAATTTAAACTCTTGTTGATGTACGAAATTGTACAATTAATAAAATGGTATAGTCGATCCAGGTGCGGTGAAGATCAATGCTCGCCATCGTCACATGACTTGTGACATTCCGATGTTGTCCAGCGCCAACTATCCGGTGTGCAGGAGTAGCGAGAACAACTGCAGCGAGCAAGTGAAACAAAAGTGAGCGGCGCGACTTTGCACAACACGTCCCAGTGTGCCGTGTTTGGCGACAACTGAACAGCGGCTTCCGTTAGTGATCAGGTTGTCAGGTTAGGTTAGCACTTGGTCTCTTTCATTTTGCATCTAATATTCGTATCTGTATCGACTTATTTCACATTCAACAATTGCTATTTCTTCGGTTACCTCTGGGCATAGCTAACCTTGTTTTGGCTCCACCTACATCGACCAATCATATTGTTCAATGCCCCGCTAGCGACGGTTAGTGTCATAATGTAGTACTACTTTTGGTCGTAACATCGAGTGATCAGAGTGTGACACGTTATAAATAACTGTATTAATCTCCATTTTTATATCTTTTTAATACGCAATCAATTACATTCGGGCCTATAATTATGTATAAGTGCGGCCCTGCAGCTAGACCGCTACAGAAGAGAACAAAAACAAAACACAATCTAAATGTCATGGCAACCGGCACAAAATACGCATTTTGTTTGTAAAACAAGCGACACTCGATAAGCAAATATTGTGCCCGGTGAAACATCACAAATGTTCAATTGTATTGTGGGCTGCGTGACGTTGCCATAGCAACAACTCTCAATAATAACATATCGTCGTGCGCACGATGAGGCTGCATAAATGTTCGTGATGTGCATGCATGGATGCGTGTGTGTGTGTGTGTGTGTGCAGACCCGGTAATTTTAAACCATTAGTAATTTGGGAAAAATTGGGTAATGATACAGGCAGGCCGAGTTAAAACAGCTTTCTTTTGTTTTGTTTTTTCGTTGTTGTGTGTTGGTGTGTTGTTATTTTTCCATAGCAACCATGATGTTTTTAATTAGAAACCGCATAGTGTGCTTTGGTTTTTGTTTTTGTTTGGACCGGGAAATTAAATTGATAGTATCAAAGGTCTTCAGTGGTTCTCAAACTCTTTTAAATAAACTCGAATAAATAGAAACATATATAAGATATTTATTACTATATATGTGTGTGTATTTGATATCATATTTATCCGTATAAGGTTAAAAACGAGTTTAGTTTTACTGGGAATTGTCGTAAAAAACTGTCGTAAAACTAAATGACCTTGTTATGAAAAATACTAACCACTGGAAATCGATCAATTATCCACCGATTATAACGGGAAATTATGGTCTGGAATTATGTTTTATGATACACATGCATTGGAGAAAGAGCAAAGAAAACATTACGAATAATATTCGTAATAAAACACATACTTTGTTGTTGCTATATATATCTTTGTTCTATGTGTCTCTATATTGGCGTGTTATCAGAGACGGCCTTGGTAAACACTACAGCAGCAGCAGCAGCAGCATAAAATAGTGTCTTCTCGTACGCGATAAACACATTTACATGTAAATGGTTCAATCTAGAGGGCTGTGCGGCGGGCGTGTGGGATAAAACATCAGCAGAGCGCGCGCTACGAGTGGATTTTGTTTTAAGGTTGGCGTGATTGTCTTTTGTCGGGACGCGCTGCATATGTTTCACGGCGGTGTGTATCTAGAGTGCCGTGCATGGCTCTTTCTAGATTCTCTCTCTCTCTCTTTAGATTGCGCTCCATGTGATCGCTGTGGTATGTCGGTAAGATAGATCACTAGCCGTACCGGCAGTACACCGGCTTACATGCAAATATATTTCAGTTCAACTTATGCAATGTTAGCTGTGGAATTTGAAAAGATAAAATTTTTGCCTGACAATTTCACATATTCCAACTTGGTTTAGTTAAACTACTGCACTTAATGCTGGTTTAAATCTAACGCAACGGCCGTGGCATTTAGGTTAAATGTGTCCAGACACGAGACTTGATCATTTCGTATCACATTGTTCAATCTAACACTCTCGTCCAGTTTCTATAAATCCAGTGGTATATGTAAATTATCTGTGATGATTCTCGGTAAATCAAGACACACACACTTCCTATAGTTAATTTGGTAGTTTGGAATAAATTAACCTGGTATATCAACACCTTTAATTGACTGTAAATAGAGTTTTATTTAAATTAAATGACTGCTATTCAGAGTTGGATA
The DNA here is from genome assembly GCA_963422195.1 of Carabus problematicus. Taxonomy (NCBI): domain Eukaryota; kingdom Metazoa; phylum Arthropoda; class Insecta; order Coleoptera; family Carabidae; genus Carabus; species Carabus problematicus. Next base: position 73,213 of record OY728589.1, on the reverse strand, counting down.
CTAACGCGGCACTACTCAGAACTACTGCATTTTTCTAACCTAAAATTAACCCTGACATTGACATAATGACAAATGTACAGTTTTGCTCTAAAATGTATTGACCAGCCCCGTAATCATAATATGTATTTCTATATTTACATGTTAATTCCCCGTGTCGCAGACTCCTTGGAACACCCGGTATATTCATCAAGTATTCGATGACTAGAAATGTAGACAATCCATGGACTGTAATGTCAGTGGGGAAGAATAGAAAAAAATTAATCAGCAGTTTGTGTAAAATTTTAATTAGCTTTCATTGAAGGCGGCAATTTTTAATTAAAACTAACCTCAAATCTCATCAGGACCCCGCCCTTATCCTCTTAGCCCTCCGTAAGTTGCTGAACGGAATTCGAGATGAAAGAAAATTAACAAGCGAATGCTTTAATTGCAAACGGGGAATCAAATTAAAACGTGTCACGGAAACGACAACACAATTTCAAGTAAAATGTTGAATGTACATTTGGAAGAAATAATATGCAAAACCTGAAATTTGCAAACTGAAAAAAATATTATCATTGCTATCCACAGCTACAGTATATTTATTGATCACAATTGTGTACATGTTAATGGTATGATCAGAAAACCTGTTGCAATTTATTTGCATATGTTCAAAGAGACTGAACACATAAAATAACATCGAGTTAGTGCACATGAAGTAATCGAATTATTTACTACAAGAACAATTACGTAGGTGTACATACATACATGTGTATGTACAGTGAATGTGTGTTGAATTTACTGATGTCGTAACTTGCATACGTATAACGTAAACACATAATAACAAACATATTTGGGTTTCAACAAAACTCTTATGTGAAATTTATTTTAAATTTATATATGTGCTGCGTCCTACATAAAATAATGTGTGATGAGTGCTCAAAGAGAGCTCTCTCTCTCTCTCTCTCTTTATATATATATATATATATATATATATATATATATATATGTATATATAGTGCACGCCGCTTATTGGAATCACGGATAATGTTATTATTATCACTTTCGCAAAATGTCGGTTATAGTAATCACGACATCGTTTTATGTTATCAATTATGTCCTAGGAATGTTTTTGTCCCGAGCAATTTTAAAAGCAACAGTACAATAAAGTAGTTTTTACAAAGAACCTTATAGAAATTGATTGTCTAGTTTATTGCATTATAAAAGGCTGATTGACAATAAACACAAATGAACTCGGACAATGCGTTTGTATGGTCTTAACTACTACAACAAATTCAGTTTAATTCTAACCGTTTGTAATGGCTAGTGTAAAAAAAAGCCGTGATCTTAGCTTAAAAGAAAACATTAACATTTTAGAACAGTATGATATGTTGTCGGAAATGAGTCAGCGGAATGCAGCAGCACAATTGAAAATTGTTATGTTTATTTTAAGATTTTTTTCAGTTCATTTCATAATTTATTTACTGTTTATTACTGTTTCACAACATATGCATTTTTAATTAATTCATAAAGTGTTGTGTTTATATTTTTTTTTCGTTAACTATTATCAATCGGCTATTGTTATCAAAAACCTCGAGTATATACATGTATAATTTCAACTTGGAATTTCCAAGACTGTTTTGAGATCAGTGTAAGAGACTTTGTCCTGTTATCTGATATGACGTGCTACGTACATTATCAGCCTATAACTACATATACAGCCGGTGTCAGAAGTTTATCAAAACTTTAGTGTTCCGTGCCAGGCAGAGCTTTAAACTCCCGCTTGTGCTTACACTGTAAGCTCTCCTTGGCACTTCTTGTTCGAAACAATTATCTTACTCGGCCGCATATCTAAGTGCTGTTCAATTAACTTAAATCCCTTTTTGCTAAAGTGGGATTTATGATTGTGTGAGGTTGTAGTGTGTATGATTATCTATCAGTATTCAGTAGCATGTGAGACGCTTAAAACAGCAGCGGGGAATACAACGCACTCAGCTCAACTCTAAATTCTATCCCATTGTTACATAATACTGTTTTTCGACTATCTTTTGCTGGGGATTTCGGTGAAACTCGAAGAGAACGCAAAGCGAAGCAGCAAGAAGAAGAAGAGGAGGTTAGAGAATGTCTACTCCAAGCTACGCCTTCCACTATGGAAAACCTGGCAAATATCCAAGTGAAATTGCCAGATACTCCAGAATCAAATACATTTATTAAATTTGAAAATTTTCAATACAATCCATTGCCCAAAATGTTTATTGTGACACAGGCACACGTGCGCACGCGCACTAGTGTTTAACGTGCCTGCAAGGTGATAAATCACATTTAGACACGGCTCAGCATTCCTCCTACAATGCAACTTTCCTGATGCATGTAAGTGTGTGTGTAGAACAAACCTGTCTTTAGTTTCACCTAATCACAGACTAATGCCTCGCCTCGATCTTCGGCCAGGTTAGTTCTCACGCAAAGGTAGAGGGGGGGGGGCAGCAGCAGCACCACCACCATCACCACCACCCCACCCCTGTGTTGTCTGTCACGGACTCTTCCCTAAATCTACGGTTGCCGTGTTTCCATTCAAGATATATATATATATATATATATATATATATATATATATATATATATAAGGGTGTGTGTGGGTGTGTGTGAACTTCGTTGACAGCTCTAACTAATGGATCCACCTAGAAAATAACCCCGTGGAATCGATATAACATGCTTCAGGTTTGAATGCGATAGCGAATTTTCCAGAACAATACCTTCTTAGTTCTGACCACTGTAACCATCAACCTATATTGTAAATGCGTCTAACATCTACAAAAACGTTACACACTAGAGGACAAATTCACTGAAGATGCAGATGCACAACACTATTTGGTCATTCGAGTGAAAACTTTTTACTAACTAACCGATGTATATACATATTTGGAAAGTTGTGTGATTTTCCAATGATATATTAGTTACACAGCACATACATACACACCATCCAGCAGATGTACCAGACCTATAGATCACTCCGGCCAACCACATGATAAATATATATAAACATGTACAGCTGTCCCACAAATCACGGACCGTACAATGTCGTTAGGAAATCATCATTATTCAAGCGGAAAAATTGTGAGAAAAATATCTGATCTTACGGGGAGTATTTGATAGTGGAAAACAACAATACTATTAGATGAAGTGTGCACGGAGTAAAATTAAACGTTCTTATTAATTACTATTGCATGCTGATCGATCTTTCAGCACACGAACCATTTGCAATAATTAATACCTGTCATCAACACCCCAATTTTGAACTAATTACAGCGGAGCCAGGTAGCACATACATACATACAGTACAGTACAGCGTACTACACAGTCGGTGAATCTTCATTTTACAGACGTCCATATGTGTAATCTGTGCTATTAGCATCGCAGAGATACATATGCAAATGAACTACGACCACGCATGGTTCAGATTTAAGCAGAAGACCTTGGAGACAGAGGAATTCGTTCTTGAGAATATAAAATAAACTTTAAATAAGTCATACTAACGTTGTGTTGTACATATTTCAATTATGTATTTAATACTGTTTTGTAAGCGTACACGACTATTATAGAAATATTTATTGTTTATTTTATATTTACACTGCTAGAAATGTACATTGTGTATTTCCTGCTTTGGATATTTTTCTCATTTGTGATTATATTTTCCAATAGTGCGCATGTTTATGGCACGATTGTATTATTGTTGTTGCACAATGAAATCCACCTACATTATTCTTTCATGCGCCCACAAGACTATTGGTCTCTTTATTGCTATTATGTACATTTATATAGTATCTCTCTTGCACATATTAAGACAATCTACATGTACTCGTATGTAAGTATCTATATATTGTTATGTATGTTGATTGAGCAATTCGTTCAGATTAGATTGCTATTTTTAAATTGTAAAGAGAAAATATGATTATATATATATATATATATATATATATATATATATATATATATATATATATATATATAATATTTCTAGTATTGCAAAACACAATATTTATGACGTGTGACATAACTATGCATTTTGCTTACATTGTGTTCCGCCCGCGTAATTATTAATATTATAAAATGATAGAACACAGTTTTAGAAACTTGAATTATAACAATACAACTGTCTAGCTGCCTACCTTATACAATTACATGTTAATTTCCTATGTGCCTGATTTCTTGGGACACCCGGTACACATTTGCATCATCTTATACTGAACCTCCCGCCCTTCAAGGCCCTACTGCTATATAAAACATGCAACATTTAAAATCCCCCGCGATCGTTTTCCCCAAAATTCACGTAAGTTCTAAAATTGTCGCGATAAGACGCACCGCCGTGCACAATCGTATCACCTTGCAGCAATCTTCTACGGCAAAATCGACTCGATCACCAGTTCAATTGTCATAGATTTCCATTACAAACAGAAAAACGAAAACCTTTCGACTGGTGGATTGGAAAATCGCGTTCGTGTAATGTCTTTGTCTGAATCGGAGAATAGCTGGCAGCAACCATTCCCTAAATCTGGCAATTCCAGCCACACCAACAACACACCCCCTCCTCCCCCGGCTGTGTTGTGTCATAATCCCGGTTCCACCTTTCTCTTGTTCGCGATTCTGTTACAAGGAATCGCACATGGAATGGCACACGATAAATTGTGCCGCCGCGTCGGCGAAATGTTCAAATAAAACCCAAGCCAACTTGAAACCGACACTCAATGGGTAGAGTGTGAAGTGCAGCAGCACTGTATTCTGATACAGTCTACGTACAGGCTTAGATCATTGCCGTATAATTACATTCCGACATGGATGCAGTGTGAAGAGAAAAATAAATGTAAACAAAAATTAACAATTTCATTCCATTGGTGTCTTGCAGAGTACCGTAACCGATTAGTTACTGCTGGACACTACCCCTCCCCGCCCCCCGGCACAGCTCACATATCCATCACACAGGGGCGGAACAAGGGGGTGGGGGGTGTCTTAAAACTTTTATTTCTCTCTGGTAAGGACGGGGCGCGCTAGGGAATGCGGAAGTAAAGTTTTCCATCTGTCATTCGCCCCCCCCCCCTCTCTAACATACACACACACACACACACTCTCTCTCTCTTCGTGTGTGTGTGTGTGAAACGTTTTCTCCATGTAATTCCTTTTAATGTGTTTCGTTCGGATTTAGATGTTAGTAGAGGGATGGAATGATGAACAGAGATAAACTAACAAAACAGACAGAGACACAGACGATAACGAAACGTACATACTTCAAATAAATCTCGTAAAGAATTAAATTAAATTCAAGTTAGCATCATATTTAATTTTTTAACATTTCGTTTACTGAGAAAATCAAGTTTAAAATTCCATGAAAACACATAATTTATTAGTAATAGCTATGGAATTTGAACAAAAAAATACAAATGATTGTATATCATAAAAACGTTGAAAAAGTAAGTTATTTGCATTTAAATGACGAGTAAGTTTTATACATATTATACAACATAATGCATGTATGCATTTCAAACACTTAATGAGTTTTTCAAATTTGGAAAATACTAATTAACGCCTTTAAATGCTAATTGACTAGTATACACCTATACAGCAGACCTTGTACATACACGAGTCGATCTAGCACACATAAATTGTCGATAAGTTAATAACCGATATGAATTACATTCAATCAATGTAATTACTAATTATTAATTATCAATAACCGCCCTCGGGATAATTAAATTAACACCTAAGCGTTACATAAAGTCTGCTGGTTCAAATCCCGGCTATACCAAGGATACAATATAAATATTATTATAAAGAACCATTAGAAAATAGTGGGAAGCTGAAGATTTGCTTTTACGGATGTCGAAATATACCGTCACAGAGCGTGCTATGACCCTGTGCCGGATAATCAATCAAGACATAGTATTGGCCATTATCAGCAGCTGACACGTGTTCTTGATTTATCGGCAACCCGCGCGTAGGCTCGTGCACCATGTGTTGATACAGAACGGAAGAAAAAATATCACGCCAAGTTTTAATTGAAAGCCATACTGTGAGATATATGGAAGCACATTTAGTACACCCTCCTAAATGTGCTATTATTAATATTTCAACATGACTGTCTTCAATCAGTCGTCAATGTATAAAGAAAAATAAAAGTTCTCAGTTAAATTTTCATCAACCAAAGTTCAAAGTTCATGTATCCGTCAGTGAAACTGATGTGAAATACTTTATTTATCCTTGTTTTGATTGATTCACGTTTGAAGCATTGACTATTTAAATTATTTGACCAATGATTTGAAATCTGATAGATGTATACAGCTACAATAAGAGAGATATTGTAATATTGTTGACATGTTATGTGTAATATAATGCATATAATTACGTTAACAGTGCGATCCATCTTAATATACAATGTATTAATGAAGTCTGTTTTCATCAAGCTTTGCAAAGCTCAAACAAAAGCTCATGGGGTTAACAAAACATTACAAGCAGGGAGCCGGTAGTGTAGTGATCTGTCATAGTCACATTACATACACACGTACATACATACACCTCGTCAGCATGTGTATGTGTGTGTATGTGATGATATACATGTATATGTGTGTGGAACAATACGTAATTAATATTGGCAATCAGTAGATGTGTAAATTAATCTCGAGGTACTTGAATAGTTTACTACATATATACCACGCACATGTTGGGATCAATTACATGAATTTACATGAATTACAACAACAAATACTCAAACCATAGCGTATTTATTACACGACCTCCTAATCTGTCATTAAAATGTAGTATTTCAACATTGATTTACTCATTATAGTAACACATTTGACCGTAATCATTATGTTTCTATACTTGCATGTTAATTCATAGTGTGCCAGGTTTCTTGGTGTATACCTGCGAAAAACAATTGTATGAAATTGTAATTGTTAGAACGTTTTAATTGAAATTATTGTCTACTATTGAATTGAGCACAGAGCTTGTTGACATGGACAACATAGTCTAGCTACATACTGTTATCATACTCGATCCATCAGTCTCAGTGTCAACTCAATGCGACGGATCGGAATTTTTTTCGAGTAGCGACAGAATCTTTCGTAACTGACGGTAAAATATTCCGGGTTTCAAAATATTGGTACAAATCATCAAACACGCAGACAAACAATCAATCATTATTACCAATTGTCATCGAGTGAAATTTAAACAGAAATCGTCATTCGCAAGAGCTTAATTTTCATTAAAGATTGATGAAAAATACATTAACAGTGCAGAATAACAAATTCACTGGAGGAGGTTGTTTAATATAAGTCAATTAGCGACGCGGGCGCCCCGGGCGGTGACGAAGTGAATTAAATACATCACAGTTCGGGCTATTTGTCTTCATCAAGTTAGGCCGCGGCAGCCGCTACAGCGGGCTAGTGAGTTCTACTAGCAAACATTCATAGAAATGTACGAACAAATACACTTTTACAGTACTTTTAGTACGTTTCAAAGTCAGACGGGCAATTTAGTAGAGTAATTCTTCTAGAAATAGTAACTTTCAAGTACATATGTAATCTTAGTAGAGCCGCTATAGTACAGAGCTCGGATTCACTATTGAAGAGTCGTGTGCGGTAGTCTTGTCTCGCATGTATGTATGTGTGTATGTATGTGTTCAGTACTGCGAACACAAATAATTTATCGTGATCGGATAATTTCAAAAGTTCAAAAAAGGCCTGTCGTGAAAGTGGTACATCGCAGATGGATTCTGATGCAATCCACACACACATATATAGCAGGCTACATACACGCACATGGAGAGAGAGAGAGAGAGAGAGAACCGAGATTGAGAGATGAGATCACAATATTAACGAGCAGTGCAACATTCTAAGTGATGCAATACGCTATATAACTATATTTAATAACTCATCTGCAAATACACTGGTTAGACTGTGACCTCACGATTGTTTGTGACTTGAAGAGAAAATTATAATTGATACATCAGTTCATCTAACCGCTTCATCGGTTAAAAAACTATTAAAAAACACGGTATTTTTGAAAACCTATAAAAACAATACCGAATCACATCACCGCACACTAGATTATAACCCCAAATATATATCTGATGCGATATTGTCCATGAATCACATCCGCTTTTATACATCGACGCTGGCCATGAAATCAATCATAACACTATCAATAGAACGGCGTTCTATTGTTGAAACCAGTTCAAGCATCATAGTGGCCTGTGCATTGCGTGCAAAAAAAAAACATAGACGAAGCAGAAGACAAAAGAATGGATCGGAACAGGTTGAAATCTTTTCGCTTTAATGGAAAATTCGTGGTTTTCTGCAGGAAACTAAAGTTTTCTAATTAGTGTGAAGTTTCTCAAAGAGTCTACTTCAAGTTTTTATAATCATTACAGCTAATATAGATTCAAGGTCAACAGGTTTCGTATCTTTGGAATTTATAATAAGTTTATATTCTTTCAAATTCACAAGGAAAATCTTTCTACGAGTATACAGAACAACAGGGTGAAATGTTGGTAGAAATATTTCGCCGCTGTGGTGGATGTAGCAGTGATTGTTATTTTACAGTGTGTAGTCCATACGTGCTAATATCTATGGGTGCTAATATCATGTGAAACTTCACATAGGATCCTCTTTATCCGTTGGCTGGCCTGTCATTAATAACGGTACCGCGGTTATTATGATTGTTGTACCGGGGCAAGAATAGAGTACCGCTGATTTCTGGAACTGGCAAAGAATGAACTTTGCGTTAACTATAGTATATAATATACACAACATCTCGTATATATATATATTATATATAAACTACATATATATAGCTATTATATGACAGTATAAATCCTAACATTGCACTGAACTTACAATCAACTTGACTTCCTGTTCACATGCTTAACATGCAGAAATAACGAAGCAATTACATATGTATATACCGGGTGTCCCAAGAAACCTGCGACATGGGGAATTAACATGTTGTACATATAGAAAATACACTATCAGATCATAGCCTACTGCAGATTTCCTTGCCTAAAATGCGATTTCTTTTGTTATTTGTACTCCCGCCCACTCTTTATAAATAAATAACTAACACTCTAGATCCAAGTATATATTTTTTCTTGTTTTGTTGAAGTCGTGAAACATTAGAAACGTGATGTTCTAAACAGATGAACATCATCGGCTAATTCCTTGTTACTACATATCCTGAAAACATCGCCCGTTCATGCGTAAAACTACAGCTGGGCTGTGAAACAAATGAATACAGAATTATCTGTATATTATGTTACAGATATTTAATAGTGTAACATGGCGTACTATTACGGGTAATCATACCACGTGTAGGATTGTGAACAATGTCACATTTAGAATGCACACTACACACTGTATATGAATACAATGGATGATTTTTTTTATTTGTTGTAATTCATATGCAATTCTGTATGTATGAGGTGACCTTCACAGAATGTCCTTGCACCTACACTGGTCACAAGTGCCTTTTGAATTTAGTTTGACCCTGTCAAACTAAAATTAGAAATTATATATGTACTTTGAATTTTTAACTTTTCTATAAAAATATTTCAAAATTGATTTACCCTATATACCATTATAATTTATATATATATATATATATATATATATATATATATATAAATTAATTAACAATTAGCAGTGTGTGTGTGTGTATACCTGTTTGTATGTAGCTGATCAGCACTAGCCCATAGACGACTCGTTGTTTCGGGGCACACGGTATTCACTTGGGGACTGGCAACTTTGACAGCTCGTACCAATTCCTTACAGTGTTGTATCCAGCCCAAAGATTTGGCACGTTTCATAATAACACACACATTCACTCGCACGGACACATATCACCAATAAAAAACACAAAAATATTCACAGAATCACAAAAAAAAAAAAATATTAACAAGCACGATTGATTTTCCCGTGTTTTTTCAACCATTGCTGTTTTGTTTATCCGGCGTCAAGGTACACTTGATTTTGCATGCTCTGCTAAACCTGTGAAACAAAACTAGTTATGTTTTTTTGTTTATTTATATATATATATATATATATATATATATATATATATATATATATATATATATATATATATATATATATAGCTAGTATTATTTGTTAGGCGTTTGTTCTCGATTCCCAAGCCACCTTTTCTATTAATATAGATTCAAAACTCTGCAAATATATTTTATTCATTGAAATAGTTGTCGTTCGATATTGATGGCTGTGTGACTGTATTGTAAACCGGGACATTGTCGGATATTTATTAAGTTTCCTGATTGATTTACGCCCGAGCCGAGAGGGCATTGCATTTACCGGTTCCGTCAACAACCGGACAGATTTCCAGTCGCATAGTGTCTCACATTTCTCACGAACAGTGTACACCGCCGTGAGCAGGAAATACACTATGTATTTACAGTGAGACCCCGCTCGCCGCTGTAGATGCGTTACGTAAAGACAGAGAGCGCAAAATAGCGTTAATCGAATCAGCGTCAAGCACACACCGTAGTACAATACGTTCTACAATAAATCCAGATTAAATATTTCAATATTAATTAATATTTAATTTGGATTGATTTGTTCATATCTATCTATTGTGATGTGTAGCATTCAAGTCCCCCCGCCCCCGGTATTTCTGCTAATATTTTGACTGTTTTAGCAGTGTTTGTAGCTATCTAGATGGTTAAATTATAAGAGATTTTTATCAGCAAACTTCAGTAGACATGTTTTGTACGTGTCTGTTGTGTTTACAGAAGCCAGAAATTTGCATAGCAACTTTAAAAATAATACAGTTAAATAGCTAATGCGAGATATGTCGGATCTGAAGTACTTCACACTCGCTAAAGACGTACGGTCGAGTACTTGAGTACTGACTGGCTTGTGTACACGGTACTTACACAGATTGTACACTTAAAACGGGTTTAATTTTTCTTATTTATTAAAGAAATTTTTTGGGGTCCCTTCACAATATTAACCCAGCCCAGCCCTGTAATAAGGAGGGGGGCAAGGGGCAAGTAATGCCCTTTCGGTTACTTCAGAGATGTGTGTATAATGTTTAGTAGTTAATTATCTAATGTAAAAAAATTATAACCGGTTTTTAAATTTATTTAAAAACCATATAATATATATATATATATATATATATATATATATATATATATATATATACATGTTGCAAGCAAACTAGCTGGAATAATTAACTAAAATGTATAATTAGAAATTCACCAGGCTTTGTTAATTAGCATGTAATTGTGGCTTTGGCTAGAATTTTAATTTGTAAGAATTTAAGCACACATACATCTGTCGTTTAAGCGCTCAAGATGAAAGTACAAGTTGCACAATTTACAGTGTAGTTAGTAGATAGTTTTTAACGCATTTACGGAAAAAAAAAGTCTCACCTTAGATGTAATATATCTTCGTGTAGACGTTTCTTAGTTAATCCAAACACTTTTTACACTTATTAGAAAATCACAAAAGTAAAACTGTTCTTTAACTACTGAATATAATGTTCTCACATTTATATGAAACCTGATCTATTTAAAGAATAGCTAGACACTTTTTATGGTCACAGAGGATTTTACTTAAAACTTGTAGTAGTTCGAAACGAAAGTCACGTTGGTAATTTTCCTTTTAACTTCACTTATAATATTTCAGATTAATACTGCATTCACAATTCTTGTACTGAACATAATAATTTCACTACACTTCACTTCACAATAACTAACAATTGAATTCTTTTTTATCTCAAGATGCTACATTTGGAGTAAATAAAATCTACAATGAGAATAACTAATATGTATATGTAGCTCGTATAATTGCAAGATAAATGTGGACCGATGTCTGCTTATAGCGATATAACGCTTACTGACGATATATGAACAACTACACGCGGATACAAGCATGCTCTAACTGGACAGAGGCACACAGAACTGAGGTCACTCTCCCGAGGAGGAGCAGAGAGAGTACCGCGCTGCAGCCTCTCTCACTCTCCCTCATGGCCGACGTAGATGTTTCAAATAAATGTATTCCTAGCTAATATTCTTACTGGATCTGCGGCCAATACACACTGGTATCCACTTATATAGTGAACTGAAAGGGCCCAGGAATTTTGTCCACTGTAAAAGCAACGAAAATACCTACTTAGTACGTTAAGTATTTAGTTGAGGGTGATAAGTTCATTATAAGCGCGGGTACACTAAATGCGGGTTCACTATAAGCAAAGTAAATATAATATAATACATAAAGGAATATTTAAACATCTGAAGACACTAGCAGCAGCAATCTACATCACTTCTAAGTATGGAGATCTCAATGCTAGGTTACGAAAAGCAACCTTTATAAATGAAGTATTAAAAATTGAGCGTCCACTACGCAGGGCCGGATCAAGGCTATTTGTACCAAATTGTATGCGCAATTATACAGTACGGTATTAAAAAAAACAATAAAGCAATATGAACTAATATCAGCAGGTATTATGCTCTTTAGATTTTCAATAATAGCAAAACGATGAGCTCATTGTGTGTAAGAGAGAGACAGCAATTATCCGTCTCTCTCTTACTCTCTCTGAGTTTGTGTGTGTCTGTGTAATAATCCGATTAAGCTCATGGAATTTCACCCGTAATTTTTCAAATGTGGGCTGCAGGTATTGAACAGGTTTTCAATCACTGAATCAGCCATCAATATTCGGTACCTGTATATGTACAGTCAGACCCCGGTTAGCGCTGTAGATGCGCTCCGTGACAACAGAGAGCGTTGAACGAAATTGCATTTATACTGCATTTTAATTCGGCGGCATTATCTACAAATTGTGATCCATAATTTCCGTAATTGTGGTTTCATGAAGAGCGTTATAACGAATCATTGTAAATTTATGGGGGAAGGGGGCGGAGGTTCAATGACTGTATAATACATTCACATACTGCCATATATAAGAAACGATTCTGTACATATAAGACATAATATCTACCAATAATATTCCATTTATCACTGAAACTTCAAATACAATAATTGTGACTGTTTTGAAACGTTACAAACTTTATTAGAAGATTGTAATCTCTTGGTGTGATAACCACTAAGCGACAATACATGCGTGTGTATGCGTGTGTGTTTGTGTTACACCGCTATAATGATAAATGATTTTCTTCTTCAGCTGAAGAGAAACGGAAAAAAATCATGTGATCATAGTTAACACGTGAACAGCAAGTTAAACATCTGAACTTGAAGTGTTCAACACTGTGATTTATTAGCCACCCAGCACATATATCATCCAGTTATCACCGTGTGTAGAAGTACATCTACAGATTATATTAACAAACCTTCCCATATCTTGTCCATCTACACATAACACACACACCGATGACAAAAAAAAGCAGAGTAACTTTCATCCGCGGCCAGCACTCGAAGTCAGTTTCCATCGCATCAGACATGTGACAGAAGTAAAGCAAAAAACAGTATATACACCTCGGGAGAGACCACCATTTTTCCCTCGATGTTATTTGTAGTCTTCTGGCTTAGTCCGCAAGCTTCAAATGAAACCTCAGGAAAGATAAGACGTTGAAATAATAAATACAAAACAAAATAAATGAAATAAATCTGTTTCATTTGCCGAATAATATATTTTGTCAATTAAATTCAGCCAGTGCGTCGATTTATTTAAATTACCCGCCCATGATATTCAGCGAGAAATATCGAGACCATTAACAGTGGCGTACGGGGATAATTAGGCCGGGTCGATTAATTGGCAACGAAATTTGAATAAATCGGACCACACGCACTTATTTATTTATATATATATATATATATATATATATATATATATATATATATATATATATATATAAACTTGATTTACATTGTAAATATTAGTTATAACGTTATTTTAAAATGCATATTTTTCGTTTTTGCGTAATAATAGTTTACATACGATGTGCTATGATTTCAGATGCAGGCAAATTTTCAAAATTCTCTAATTAAAACCAACGGTTTTATCCACTAACACAGGCTTACGGTTTTTAATCCTGCCAAAGCCGGTTTTACACCATGCAAAACAGGCTACACGATGTGTATATGTTTATGTGAACTTATATGTATTTTCTTTTATAAAAAATACAAAAACCACTTTTAATCCTGCATTTACCGACGTGTCAACTAATAAATACGGAATTTAATTTTTGCACTAAGAACTTTAATCGGTGAGTTTATTATATTATAAAATTAATTTAGCAAAACTTCTCTCCGTCTCTCTCTCATTCTCCTTCCGCTGGCATGTGAACGGGCCATTAAGAAATAATCATGCACTTGTGAATGTTGCTTTTAAAATTCGATGAAAATTTTTCAACAAAAACTCAGACATTCTTAGTAAAAAGTTATTTTTTCTTATTGTAGATGCATTTATAAGCAATTGCTTCTAAGAGCACTCTGTGTTTAATGGATGTTTACAGGGCCGGCTGAAGGACGTATAACAATTGCCCAACTCATATTTGTCTAATATTTGAGATTTAAAATCATTACTAGCTGATGTTACAATACCTTAAATTTGCTTTCCCAATCTTGCTCGCAGATACATACATTGCTGTAATACGGGCGTACCTGAAAAATAAAAGAAAATCAGTAATAAAATACAGTAACACGATGCACGTAAAAAAATGTTTATTTGCAACTGCATTTGGTTTTTATATAACAAACAAAAATTAACACGAAATATGTTGACTTGGATCAATAATTAAAACATGGATTTGTTCATACACATAATTAAGTATACAATTTATTTATAAATTATACCAAATATGTATGTCCTAGATTCCGATTTCAGTATTGCGTAGGTATGTGTTATTTGAAATTCAAATCAGTCTGAATATCACGCCGGTCTCACAAGAATTAATTTCGTTGAAATAGGTCATATGAATGTACCAAAATTTCTGGAAATAACATTATTGCAGTATATCATATTATTCATTATTCACAGACCAAATCGATTAACTCCAGCAAAATCATAATATGATGCCATGTTCAGTGCTCAAATATGTTTGTATATCAGATAAGTTATCAGACTCCAGTATCAGTCTTGTATATACGTGAACAGTGGCGTCCGTTACTAGAGGGGCGGTGGGGTGGGGGGAGCCCTGTCGTAACTACGTCGGACGTTAGGAAGATGTGACCGTGAGATTAGAGACAAGACAAATTACAAATGGACGCTGAATAGCGGGATTAAGCGACGCTTGAATGGGGCATCGCGACGCCAGGATTACTAACTTGACGACGACGATTTTGGGTAGGAAAAAACCTTCACTGACCACATCACAGCGAGGGTCTCCCCTTACTTTCATTTCCTGGTACAGTCGGAGTATAAAATATCACAATAAGTTCGGTATATTTGCTTTTATTTATATATTTCT
The DNA here is from genome assembly GCA_963422195.1 of Carabus problematicus. NCBI lineage: Eukaryota > Metazoa > Arthropoda > Insecta > Coleoptera > Carabidae > Carabus > Carabus problematicus. Next base: position 57,810 of record OY728589.1, on the reverse strand, counting down.
CGGAATTTGTGTTGTTTTATCTATCACAATAGTCAGAGCCGCACTTGACAACATGTATGTGAGGTAGAATGTGTGTAAAAACGAAGATATTGCAGTGCACAGCGCCCTAACATTCAAAATAATTGTGAAATCATGTTTGATAACTCAAGATTTAGTCTAAAACTAGTATTCAAAGAATGGGTTAGTCACCCATGCCTGCAGCTCATCGACGTATGTGCAAGTCTGAATATATCACAAATTATTATTTATCTAAATTCACTTTTAAAATCGTAGGTGCCTAGGTCGCAAATAAAACAACAAATTTAAAACAAGTGTGAATACATTTTCTTCTCTTGACAAAAGCAAAGCAAACTAAGCCGACTATAAATGCATTGATCTTCTTTTGTTCAATTTTTAATTAAAAAATATTTTTTTCTCCAATGGACTTACATAATTTTTCAAAATAAAAAATATGGAAAAATATTGTTCCATTTCCTGCATATGCAAGAAAATTTTGAACACAATTGAGTGAAAAATAAAGGAGAAAAAAAATAAAAACTGAAAAAAAGTTGGAAAATATTTTTTTTCTCAAGTACGAAGGAAAATTTTGAAAAATAAAATATACCTTGCACAACTAGACCATAACAAGTATCTGCAGAAAAAAATTCATAAAAATCCGTTGGGTAGTTTAGGAGATCTGAGTGGAACAAAAAAATCTCGTACGAGCGGACGAGCGACATACATACGGACATATGTTGTAATAGTCATTTCGTGGTCCAGGGGGTCTGTCCGGGATTTCTGTGCAAAAATTTTTGAAATCGGAAGATGCTACAGACATCGTACCGAACACTATAGCTCTTCGACAGGAGGTCGATGAGCTAAAAAACAATAAATGTAAGAAATTTCGAAGAAGTATGGGCTAAGGCCGGTACTGGAACACACACGTACGACCGACAATTCATAGGATGTAGAATATCAAAATACTGATAACACATACTTGCACATATTAAATAACAGTTGTTTCGTCTAGATAAATAATAATATTGTTTTAAAATTGTCTTCATTTACTAATTGATTGTTAAGTGACAAATTCATTTGTCCAGTCAGCATTGAGTGGTCGTTCTGTATACATCCATATAAATATATATACACAGATATTTATAATTAAATCAATGTAAAATATCAAAATGAAGTTCAGTATAATTTGCACAGTGGTTCTGGTGAAATTGTAAGTAATTTAGAGGTTAAATCATGTGGGGCGTTAACCCACCAACACGAGATTAATGTTTAATATTTAAAATAAATTAGCCATTGTAGTTTGATTTTTATTTGTAAAATAAGATGTTTCTCTTGGTTGGTGTGTAATGTACTATATTTAGTATTTGTTGTTTTGTTCGATTTTCTTTGCAGATGTCTAGCCGATAACCTCACATTTCCCAGTGGTTTTCTCTTTGGCGTGTCTACATCCTCGTACCAAATAGAAGGGGCGTGGAACGAGGATGGTAAACATGATGTCCATGAAAGAATATACGAATACAGCTGTGTTTGATCTTCAGGTAAAGGTGAGAATATCTGGGACCGATTCACTCACACACATCCTGAACGTATCGCTGACCATTCATCTGCTGACACAACATGTGATTCTTACCACAAGTACAAGGACGACGTCCAGTTGTTGGATTATCTGGGCGTGGACTTCTATAGATTTTCCTTGTCTTGGTCCCGGATCTTACCGACAGGCTACAGGAATCAGATCAACAAACACGGCATCGCCTACTATAACAACTTGATCAACGAACTTCTGAAGCGTAACATAACTCCGATGGTGACGTTGTATCACTGGGATTTACCGCAAGTACTGCAGGATCTGGGCGGATGGGCCAATCCCCAGACGGCAGAATACTTTGAAGATTTTGCCAGCGTAGCATTTGAATATTTCGGCGATCGCGTACAATGGTGGATGACATTCAATGAGCCCAAATTGATTTGCCAAATGGGCTATGGCCTGACAAAAATGGCACCTGGAATTAACGCTTCGGGAATTGGGGAATACCTGTGTGGACATACGATCCTGAAGGCTCATGCAAAGGTCTACCATTTGTACCAAGCTAAGTATAGAAATAAACATGGTGGTAAGTCCAATTTATGATTCAAAATAACCAAGTTATAATCATGATAGAATTGCAGGACACCTAGGACAATTTCCCTATACTTTTCATACGTTTCAGGACAGATTGGCATAGTGATACATTCAGAATGGTTCGAACCAGCCACAAACACAACTTTGGACCTGAAAGCAGCCTATCAGAAAATGATGTTTGACGTAAGATAATCCTCACATTTTAACCATTTGAACATTACGTTGTTCGTCTATAGTTTGGCTGGTTTGGACATCCAATTCTCCATAAAGACGGTGACTATCCCGATGTGATGAAGCGTCGTATTGCGCAGCGCAGTAAGATGGAAGGATTCGCCCGTTCCAGACTGCCCGTCCTGTCGCCAGACGATATCAAGTTCATCCAGGGAACCTACGACTTCCTCGGATTCAACATGTATACCGCCAGTATGGTAGCACACCTTGGTAGCGAGGAAAGCGTGGATATGCCCAGTTATACCAAGGATGTCGGTGTGAAAGTATGGAAAGATCCAAAATGGCCCAGCTCAGTGGCGGCGAGATTGAAGGTTGTCCCGTGGGCATTGAGAAAACTGCTTTCCTGGATCAAACTCCACTATGGGGATATCAGAATCCTGATCGCAGAAAACGGATATGCGGATAAGGGCCAATTAGAGGATACTGATCGCACGGATTATCTCAAAGTAATCAAGGAACAATCAAATGTTAAATTCTTTATAATTTCCAATTTTTTTTTCTTCTTCCAGAAACATCTGCAGGTATTGCTGAAATCCATCCGCGAAGATGGTGTTCAGGTAATTGGTTATTCTGCGTGGAGTTTGTTGGATAATTTCGAGTGGTACGAAGGATTTGGGTATGAAAGAATCTCAATTCCTTTGGCTACGCCGTCCAACGTAACTACTAATTTTTGTTACAGGGTTAGTTACGGTCTGTTTCACGTGGACTTCACTAAGCAGGCACGGCCCAGGCAGCCCAAGAACTCCGCTGAATTCTACCGTAACCTCATACTGGGCCAATCATTGCGCAAGTCCAAACATCGAGCCCAAAATCCACGCAATTCGGGCATCACCGTTGAATTTGTGATTGTATTACTCGCAATGGTGTTTATAAATATTCTATATGCTTGTATCATGTAACCTTTTATTTACATTTAGTGTTGTTGCTTAGCAACCAGACACTTAGTGCAATTAAACAATAGTAATCAAGGGTATTCTGGTTTGGCTGGTATAGCAATTTTGATTTTTAATAAATGTTCGTTCCCTGTGGTACTTTGACAAAATATAAAATGATGATTTGAAGGTTGTTTTAATTGATATTGAATGACCTCCCTCGCAAATGTGTTTACTCAGAATGGTGGAGTGAATTAGGCTAAATATGGTCACATTTCCGTAGAGACATAAAGATATATTATGTTTGAAATACGACCTAATAATATTTTATCTTCATGACTTTTCTTACATAAGTTTCGTTGAACAGCGTATATATTGTTGTCTACTTTGACAGAAAAGTGTTCATTCTACAGTTGTCGCGTTAGGAAGTTGATATGTGGAAATTTGTGGTGGTACTTGTCATATGTGGTCACCAAACTTTAGGGTAAGTCAACATATTAGCACAGTCTGCATGTGTGAGTGTGTTTTGGGACACCCAGTATATGTTTTACTTATTCCAGTGACTATTCCAACGATACCTTTCCACCATACTTTAAGTTTGGCGTTGCTACAGCCGCGTATCAAATAGAAGGTGCTTGGAATGTCGATGGTAAGCATATTATACCAATTATATTAGCTTATTCCTTCAACCTGTGGTCTTGTAGGCAAACAGCCCAGCATCTGGGACGTGTACACCCACACCCATCGGAATCTGATCGTGGATCATAGCACAGGTGATGTTGCATGCGATTCATATCACAAATTCCGGGAAGATGTGAAGTTGGTGCATTACCTTGGGGCTGATTTCTATCGATTTTCCCTCTCCTGGCCGCGGATTCTCCCATATGGTTACGCCAACTACGTCAATGAACCAGGTGTCAAATACTATAACGAGCTCATCGCTGACCTGGTGGCCCACAACATCACCCCGATGGTGACAATGTACCATTGGGATCTGCCGCAGATTCTGCAAGACCTAGGTGGTTGGGCTAACCCTCTGATGGCTGATTATTTCGTCGACTATGCGAGAACTGTATTTGACCTGTTTGGTGATCGTGTTAAAACCTGGATCACGTTTAACGAGCCCAAACAAACCTGTGCTCAAGGGTATGGCACGATCTTCGGAGCACCTGGGACCGTAAATCAATCAGGGATAGCTGACTACTTATGTGGACATACGATACTCAAGGCACACGCTAGAGTATATCATATGTATAATGAAACATATAGGAAAAAGCAAAAAGGTAGCCATGGAAATATCGAACAAACATGTCTTCGTAGTTGTTGAATATCTCATGGTGTATTTCAGGTGTAGTCGGAATCACCATAGATACGACCTGGTACGAACCAAACAGTACAAAGCAAGCGGACGTGGACGCCGCATTTCGAAAGCTAATGTTCAGTGTAAGTATGCCGTTAGTTTAATTAAATTCAGTGCAGCATTTGTATCAAATTTCTGGTAATTTTTCTCTGTTAGTTTGGGTGGTTCATGAACCCGATTTTCTACAAAACTGGCGACTATCCAGGAGTCATGATCGAGCGGGTGGGTGTTCGCAGTTACCTGGAGAACTTCCCCAGGTCTCGACTACCCGAATTCACCGCTGACGAAGTCAAGTACATCAAGGGAAGTTCAGATTTCCTGGGTCTGAACATCTACACTTCGGCGATGGCTGCCGATGAGGAACCCCAACCACCCGTGGGCGAAATTTCGTACCTTAATGATTGTGGCGTCACCACGTGGCAACCCTCGAACTGGCCTGGTTCAGCATCTCCGTGGCTGAAGGTAACCTAGTGAACATCTGATACAATTCCATAAAATATTTATGATTCTTGACAAATCGAGGATACTACTTGGAGGATATGTGATGAATGCGTTTTTAGGTAACTCCTGGTGGAGCCAGGAAGCTCCTGGATTTCGTAAAAACCTATTACGGAGATTTTCCAATTATTATCACGGAAAATGGCTACGCTGATAAAGGCGAACTGAAGGATTACAATCGTATCACTTATTACAAGGTACTTTACTTCGTACATATATTGCTTTAAGCAAGGTTCAAACCACGGACTTTTTTCCAGGAATACCTCAATGCCATCTATCTGGCCATGATGGAAGATAAGGTGGATGTCCGTGCGTACACAGCCTGGAGTTTGATGGATAATTTCGAATGGATGTTTGGATATACGTAAGCACCACACTTTTTTCCGCAGACTTCAAACTATTTATCGTAAAATTTGCAGGCTGAAATATGGACTTAATTATGTGAACTTTTCCGATCCCAATCGGGAACGCATCCCGAAAAACTCTGCACGCTGTTATCGTGATGTGATAAAAACGCATAAGATTGATTGGGAATGTACAGGCGATGAAGATTAATATAATTCGTGTAATAGTACATTATACACCAAGGCAGAGAAACGTCTTATGTTCCCGAAGTATAATTTGTACAAATACATAGACAATAAATAGAGTATTGAGAATATTACCGCTGGTTGATTACTGCTGGAGTCTGCCCTGTCGTTATCAAGTGTGTGCATGTATGGCTGACTACTGGTAGTGCTTGCATGTATGTAAAATATATCATAACAGCGTTATACTTCCGACAAGCTGCAGTACTACCAACATTGTATTTAAATGTAACCAGCTGCTACAATTTGTCTCGCATACACAGCATTGCACAGCACATGCGCTAACCTTGAACACTGCAGAAGAAAAAATACACAACTATATCGACATAAAATAGATAATAGATTACTTATTAAAAAAGCTCGTAACTTAAAAAATACCGGTTGGAATGTATTCATAATTGGAGAATCGACTGCTAATATTTGTTCATCTTAGTATGGCTCTTTAAAGGGAAGATGTTTTTCCAAATTGGGGCAAAAAATAGCAAGTTTATATGGCGTAGTAATTAGGTGATGTGTTAATAATGTAGAGTAGTAAATATTTCAACAGAACTTCTTTGGTGATAAACGTCTTCAGGTAGAGGTAAATTTATTACTTTGGGATGAACCTTGAGAGACGAAAGAGACGAAGAGAGAAAACACACACACACACAGACAGAGAAGAAAGAAAGATAAGAGATCTTGAAATTCAGTAGTAAAATTTTCTCTAAACGTTGTCACCGAATACAAATCAAGGTTCTTAATGCGCACTAACACGTGTATATATATATATATATATATATATATATATATATATATATATATATATATATATATATATATATATAGCTGTATGTGTGTTTGTGTAGGTTGAGTTCGAGATTTTTACGACCGAACCAATCAGAAATAAAACAAAAAACAACAGAATAGTAGCCCACACGGATTCCTGTACATACTCGCCATAAAAAAGACTTTTTTGTTTCATAGGAATTAAATTTCTAATTTAATAATAGGTAATCGACATTTCCTCAAATACAAATGCGCTATGTTTTGATTATTTATTGTTGAAACAAGTATAAAAACATGCAATTTTTGTTCTGCCATCAAAATGCAATATTTAAATACTGATTTACCCGTTACAGAAACATATTGAAATAGCGAATATGACATCATCTGATGTAGTTTTTAATTCTGAACAACTTTTTTATTTACACTTTTGCTCTAAAATGTATCGTTCAGCCCGTAAGCATGATTTAGATATATTTACATGTTGATTCCCTATGTATTCCATTTCTTGGGACACCCGGTATATCTAAGGTATGTACGGTCGGTGGGCCTTATCAGGGCGATACATCGAAAATTATCTGTTTGTGGCCAGGTAAACATAGCGTGGCTTTTTGAAGACGCTACGTGACTGAAACATTTTCTTTTAATATCGTCTTTTAATTAAAGATATTGCGTTATGAATTTTTTCGTGCATTGTGGGTGGATACATACGTACATATATTCTCTTGTACAAGCATGTATATATATATATATATATGTATATATATATATATATATATATATATATATATATATGCAATTAAAAAATTCCAAAATTCAGACCACAGAATGTATCTCTCGGAAACCATTGGAGCTACAAAGTCGATTGAATTAGACAAAAGTCGCGCATTTATAAGCAGATCTTAGTTATTTTGAACATATTGCATGGCTCACTAGATAAATAACAAGTGTGTGATATGTAGATATAGGGGTGTATGTATTTTCGGCAGAATATTGAGACTAAAATCCTTCGTAAGTAGCGGATGAATGCAACGTGTCTGCTGTCGTTTGTGTTGCGTCGTCTTGAGTTGTGAGAAGCAGTCACAAGAAATCAACATCAAACCGGTCACAACGATGAAATTCAAACTGAGTGACACGCATACACACACACACGCACACACACGTGCACGCACGCACTTAGTGTGGTAGTAGTGGGAAAAACTAGTTCCATCTTGGCATAACTCAAAGATCCGGTTTCAATAACGCCACTACAGTGTGTGTATATATATATATATATATATATATATATATATATATATATATATATATATATATATATATATATATATATATATAATAATAATAATTGGGTAATTAGTTTATTTTCCCGAATTATACATATCTGTACTGAGACACAAAATGTCTTCTCCTTAAAGATGGACATCTTCAAACGTAACAATATAGTGAATATCACATGATAAACTGACCGTCTAGTAATCGCCCAAAACGATCCAAATTACACCCGGGACCGAGGGTAATTATGGTAATGCCATAGACAAACGATTAGCTCATTTGTCATAATCAGGTCCATCGTGTAATCATACTTGGCGGCTACTTTAAGTTATTAGAATCAACTCTCGAAAAAAAATAATAATCTCTGGTCTGGCAAATGAGAAGTTAATGAGTGTCAAGCATTAGCAATTCAAATCAAACACGATTTAGAACTTGAAACACGAATACCGTTTTTCAAATGAAGATTCAATTACCGACACCATATCTTTGGCTGCTTGTAGTGGGCTTCAGCAATAAGGCCATTAGATTCTGCACAATATCGACGGAACAAAAATACATAATATTTGTTTTACTGATCTGATGGAATACAGTACATATACAGTACGAACGATTGGTAGTTATCCGAGGCGCACCAAGCACAGTATTCAGATAATTATCAGCCCCTAGAACACGCACGTATTCGGTTAAAATTTGGGGCGGTACGTTTTTAGCAGGTACCCTTTTTTCTTACCATTGAATTAAAAGACAAATTGCTTTTTCTCGGCACTCTTTGAGAGATTGACGGCTGTTTTTTTTGCCAGCTCACACCAGTATACACACATTACGCCTTACACCTGTACTATACCTGTGCATTTCTCATTAATTTCGCCTGGTGCAGGACAATAATTTGCGTGCAAGAAAAAAAAATGAATTAAATTTTTTTTGTGTTGTTACATTGTGTGCCCCTTTTGGGTATTCGCCGGCACTGGTTTTCAAATTACACTCTGATGGTTGGGATCTTTACCAGGACGGGCTGGAGCATTGGTGATGGGCGGTAACACACACACACACACACACGCACGCGAAACAGATATATAATTTGATGCTTGGTCCTTCATGAACAAGCCTTGAATGTGAGGTCGGCATACTTACATATTAAATGCATATATGTATGTATATATACATAGTATATACTTATATATGTAATACGTGCCAAAAAAAAAGATCATACAGAAAATAATTAATACATTCGTACTCGCATGTAAGGTGATCAAAATCGTTTGATAATCATATCATTACAAAAATAATTACATACATACACATAGCTACAATATACCGGGTGTTCCAAGAAATCACGGACATAGACAATTAACATGTAATTATAGAAAAATCATCATTACGAGCTGGGACAAATACATTTTAGAGCAAAAGTGTAATTGAACAAGTTGTTCAGAATTAAAAACTACATAATAATACGAGGATGCCATATTCACCATTTACATACCATATGTTTCTCTAACGGGTAAATCAGTTTTCAAATAGTGCATTTTAATTTAGACAGATTAGGAGGTCATGCAATAAAAACGCTGTGTTGTGATTATTAGTTGTAAATTGTTTTACCCGAAATAAAACTAAATATTTCTGCACTGAATATATCATCATATTATGCCTGCTCTTAATTGTGAACAACATTTTTATCTACATTTTTTTTGCTGTACAATGAATATGTCCAGCCCCGTAATCATGATTTGTCTATATTCGCATATTAATTCCCGATGTCGCAGATTTCTCGGGACACCCGGTATGTAAGTATGTGCACTGTGTGTGTGTGTGTATACTATACATGTATGTATGTAACTAGCTTGTTGTACATATTTAATTTATCGCTTCAAACATAAATAATTGGTTTGTTATCTGGTGTCGTGATCAGTAGCTGTAGCTGTAGCAGCGGCGGTAGTAATATGTATTGGTACGCCCCTGTGTATGTGCGTAGTCCTGTCCTGTCCTGCCCTGACCATGTATGTATGTATGCTTATCTTATTTCATACGCCAATACGGATAATTTATAAGTATACTGAATGTTTTTACATACTAAGCAAGTGCAACAGAAGCAACATTATTGAACTACCCATATGGCTGGCGGGCCTCTAACAGTTTTATATTTGATTTGATATTGATTTATATCCATACATACATACCAGTACATACGTACGTACATTTAGAAGCAAACTAAATACAGTAAGACCCCCCCGTATAACGCGGCCTATACGTTCCATAATTTCCCTGACCGGGTGTCGTCATGAAGCGCATTATAACGTTAATCAGCGTTAATCGATAAGCGTGGGCCTGACTGTGTAATATGTACTTGTATTTTGCCAATTATAAAATCAAACTATCGTTTTCGCATTCGAATAACTATGTCTAATTTCACATTAATACGATATTTACATCACTGACTGCTAAGCACAGTTCGATACTAACTGCGCGCTAAATATATATATACTAAATATATATATATATATATATATATATATATATATATATATATATATATATATATATATATATATATATATATATATATATACAATATTCCCTAGTAACAGCGCCAGTGTTAGTTAATTAATTCCTATGTATTCACATTTCCATGGCATACTTTGATGTGCAAACATCTACAGGTAAATTTGAAAGCGCCAACGTGATAATAATATGAAATATAGTCTGTATGTCTATTGTTTTAAAATGTTAGAAATTTTAAATTGCATCAAATTAACATAAGCCACTGTCTGAAACTATTCTGTGTGCGTGTGTGTGTGTGAGAGTGAGTATCAGCCGCCTTGGATCGTGGGAAAGTGGACTGGCTTAATTACAATATTCAACAACACACACATAGACGTACCGAACGATTTTTCTTTTTCAAAAACTACAAATGTTAACAATTTAACAGGTAATACCACAAGAACCAATCGAGCTAGGGCAGTGAGGTTTGTACTACAGCAAAGAGCAGAATTCTCTTAACATTTATGATAATTTTCAATAAATGTGAACTGCGGAAAAAAAATGTATAAATCATTTTTTACGAAACCCTAATCCGATACATTAATATCGTATATTATAGAAAATTGTTTTTACGATTTACAGTGTAAGAGTCACGTGTTAAATTGAATTTGAAGAAGAAAAAAAATTATAACTTGAAATAAGTGAAGGTGAACCATGGCAATCCACGACCACGAAACTAAAAACAACAAAAACAAGTACGAATCGAGGCAGTAGAATTGTCTATATATACAAGTTGTTACACAGAGTGCTGTGGTTGTACAATAAAACAAATGCAATTAAATTGTATCAGAAGAGAAGGCTGCGGTTTCACCAACAAAAGAAACACGCACACGGCCAATCTGATTTTATTAACAATTACCAACATATACCGGGTGTCCCAATAAATCGACATGCGGAATTAACAGGTAGGTGGTAAATATAGAAAGTCCATAAATACTCATACGTACATTTTAGAGCAAAAGTGTAAATAGAAAAGTTGTTCAGAATTAAAAACTGTATAATAATACAATGCCATATTCACATAGTTCTGTATACGCTAACCTCACAATACGTGAACCGTACCTCTGACGTGCAATTGTTTCACTGCAAACTGTAGAAGAGTGCGCTGTGGAAATAGGGACAAATGACAAGCGATTCCAGAGCAATTGTGGATAAGTGTGAAATAATCGAATAATTACAGTAATTTCCTCGGTAATTTGTACCCGCGCGTACGTTGATTACGTGTAATTATATCTAGATGGCGGACAACAAGCGAGACAAGCGAGCAGCGTCCTTTGCCGTGACAAATGAGCATCGCAAAAGAACACATTGATTTAAAACCAATCACTGGATAATGGACGGGACGCACCATCTCTCAGCTACCTGGTGGCTCCGGTGCTAGAAAATTGATTACAAATAATCAATTGAGTTTTTTTGTTTTTTTCTATAGGCCAATCCATCAATAAAGCTTAAATATTCACTGTGAAAAAATTATATAGTGCATAATTAGTTGTCAGTAGTTACGGTACTGTGTTGGTGACCAGTTTTAGGTAAAAATGGGCCACAGCAGGTAGTAAATATGGTTTATTCTATGTTTTAAATAATTCTCCCGGAGTGTATGTGAATGTGAGTGTTATTTCAGTAATGGTGTACATTCCTTGGTTTAATAATCATAATTAGGCCGCAATTAGCATGATATATCAAGTGCGTGCAGTCATACATCATTCTAAATGGTGTAACTGGCTTAATAAACGACCTGTGTCAGCAAATATACGTACGTATGTCTCTTTACTTTGTAATACCTCGGATAGAATTCTAAAATGTGAAAATATAGTTTGACATAACGCGATACTCGGCATTTTAATTTCGGTATTATTCTTCTCGTGCGTAGTGGGTATTTTTTGGGGATACATTTTAAATAAATTATCTCAATGGAATAGGTGAAAACAATATGGAAGTTTGGCATTAGTAATGAAACAAATAGTAACATTCTAGAGTAAAAATGTAAATAAAAACACAGCATACTAGGATGCCATATTCAGTGTTTTGCATTGAAATGTAATTGTTCAGCCCGTAATCATGATTTCTTTTTTAGATTGACATGTTAATTGGCTATGTCAGTGATGTGTTGGGACACCCGGTACATGTGTGATGAACGTATGTATGCACGTAGTGTATGTTATGTACGTACGTATGTGTGATGTTATTAGCGATGTAAAATTCTAGAAGCAATTCAGACAGTGTGTTGTTACTCTGTGATTACAACACATAAATTAATTCACATGTGACATTGACGCCTGAAGCAGAATGAACAAACCAATCACAATACCAGTACATACACACAAGTACACTACGTACAAGTACATATCTCGGTCAGCGCTCTACATGCGCTGCTGAAGGCACAGCGCTTAACAAAACAGCGTTATACGAGGTCAGTGTACCAACTCTGGCTCATGGTTTATAAATGGATCGATAACGTCCGTAATTGTGTGTTGATGCGCCGCGCTATAACGAATCATCGTCAATTCAGCGCTTCTGTCGGGGGCGGCGGCGCTCACGGAACACCAGCGTTATATCGAATCAGCGTAAATCGGGGTAGCGTTAAGCGCGCACCTCACTGTACATAAACGATTCTAATCCGGGATACGCTGAATTAGACAAGCGTAAAACATCGACCTTCAGGGGGACCGGTAGTAATGTCACAATACATACATACATAGTAACCTCTACGCTACATACATACATATGTACATTTATATTACGTTGTACGTTACGATATACGTTATGTTGCGTTGTAAGTTGAAACAACAGATGCGACCTGGCGATATTCCGCTGTTTAAACTTATAAAGATCAAGATAGCGATCAAACATATCGTCTTTGGACGAAAACAAGTGATGCGCAAAGTGCAGCCATTGTGAAAATTGATCGCAGGTGCAATGGAACGTAGTTTCTGTTAACAGTCACCAAAAAAAAAAAAACCAAACTAAAGCGGCACTCTTCAATATAAAACATTTGAAAAATTGACTATTCGTTGAAAATCTAAACGAATTTCGGAAGCTTAAACAAAAAAAGGGACGCAATTTCTTACCTTATAAATCTGGGCAGGCCGTGGAAATTTCTCGGTATCACAGAATAATTGCCCAGTAAACAGTATTTTACGGCCAATTTGCACAATTACTTCAATACACAATATTCACAAAAATTATTTACACAATCACTAATTCTCACTGCACACTCGACTGGAAAGACAGAGGGAAAAAAACACTTGAACGTCACTAGAGAGTAGTGGAAACAATCGACAATCAATCCAGTGCATACCTATTTGTTTTAACACTAGTGGGACACAGCACACTTGGATGTTTAGCAGATTTAACACTATGTACTACCCGTTCGGCTAACATACGCACACACAACAACAACAACAACAACAATCGACACAGCACACCACGTCGTCTTGCGTCTGTTCCAGCAACAGGTGAACAACTGACGAACGGAACCGGGGGCCGAGACATAAGACGATCACCAGACGAAGGACGGGATCATCTGATCTGATGCGCTTATGTTTGACCTGCCTGCAAGTCGTCGGATCAAATGTGCCGTGACTGTGAAGAATCTCTGCTGTGTGATGGTGATGGCATTCTTCGATGTACGTATATACATATATATACGTATCGTATATGACTGTAACGTTTGAAAAAGAAGACGCGCATCATTCACCCGTTTTCTAACACCGATGAAACATATTTGATTTGATTTTGTTTTATAATTACATCAGTGCTGGCCGTGACGACAAATAACATGTAATATTAGATAGAATTAATTATAAAACGTGTAACTATTGTATATGTTTTGATTATTCAACATTTTTACCAAATATGATTCGTTTATAGTTGAATGAACAATTTTAATCCAATTATTTACTTTAGATTAGAAGTTTGCAGATTTTGACGTGAGCGAAGAAATGATAAAAACAAGACTGATGCTGCCATCTAGTATGAAATGCTTGACAGTTGAACGCCCGTCATCTATGAACAAAAGTGGTGAACTAAATTTTAAAATCGACGTTATTTATCAATCATATTTGTTTTACGAATAATGATTAATGCAAAGGAGTAATTATTTAACAAATTAGGTAAAAAACACAGAATATTTTATTTCAATAACAGATATGCCAGTTTATACATTCATTTTTTATAATGATTGATTTATAAAAAAAATGAAGTATTTATAATTATTTCAATAACTAATACATACATACAGCACTAAAAAAGTGGTGGAAGGATATTTTAACGGATTGAGGGGAATTAGAGAGGCTTTAGGAGGAAATAAGGAGCACGCATGTATGTATGTATGTGTATTACACTTATTTATTTATATAAAAAAACAATTAGATTGTGCCCCATCAACGATATTTTTTCTAAATAAACATACAAACACCAGCAGGGCCGTATCGGTGTCTAATTATAGAGAAAATTTATTTTAAAATTCACAAAAAATAACAAAACAATAATAAATATAAATCTTCAGTTGTTTGAAAAGACAAAAATACCTATTTTCAAAACTATTTCTTGTATTTCAAATACACTTTAGGCATTTTAAACATTTTTAAGAATAAAATTCTGTTAAAATCTCATAAAAACGTATACCGGGTGTCCATGACGTGCTGACGTCCTGTCATTAAAATGTAGGTAGATATTTCAATATTGATTTACACACATGTATAGAGACATATCTGAGCACTGAATATGGCAGCGTATAATGTAGTTCTTAATTCGGAACTTTTTTATTCGCACTTTTGCTGTAAACTGTGTGTTGTTCAGCCCCCCGGTGATCATGGCTGGATGTTTGTACTCTACATGACATGTCAACTGCCACAGTGTACCGGACTCCTGCAGGACCCGCGGTACACAACCAACACCCCCCCCCCCCCCCCCCACACACATGACTAGATCAATCACTAGTTATGTCTTAATCCCTCCGTCATGAATCACCAACAACTTTAATTAATTATCTGCAACACCTGAGTTAATATTCAGCCCGTCCACTTATAAAATAAGTTTATTTATTTATTTGTGCACACACACACACTTCCCTGCACAGAATTATCAAAATATTGTTAGTTACCGAAGCGGCCAGGTTATCCGCCCGCCGCCCCCCGACCCCAGCCCCTAAATATACGGTCTGTAATTCGGGTTTTTTTGGTCCTACAGTCCGGAATAATGAACAATGTACGCCCGTGAGTTATACACCTTGCCCTGCGACTCTGGTGTGAGCTGACAACTATTTGCTCACCCCCGGGATAACACGGCCGCCTGCATTTATTTCTTAATGTTTACATTTACAAGTATTAATTTCTTTTTTACGAAAAATATCTTTTATTTGTTTGTTTTTAAGCTGCCTGTATTATTCAGCATAAAAACATATCTTTGTGCTGGAGATAAAAAAAATAACCATTAAAAAAAACGTATATTTTCAAATAATAAAAAAAATTCAACAAACATTTTGTACTTTACATGAAATTTGTTTCTAAAATGATTAGCATTTCATCCAGTTCTGGTTTGAATTCATTGAAATAAAAGATAGTAATAGTAAATTGTGTGAATACAGCAAGCGCTGCCTCGCGTAACGCCTGATTCTGTACGGAATGAGCGCTCGTACAACGCTGTTTCGTTAAACGACGAGGTGTGTGTGTGTGTGTGTTTGTACACACACACACTCACTGTACTACAACATGTACAAACCATAGTTTTAACCGAACCAAATGTTAACATAAATTCACTAGCATCAATGCTATCGCCATTTGCCGTTACCGGCCGAGCGTCGATCACGACTTGACCGGCAGCGCGTGCAACTGTTCCGTGTCGGACTTCAACTTGAGCAGCACGTCTTGTACCAGATCCGTGATAACTTTACGTGCCTCCAGTTCACTGGCCCGTGTCTCCCGTAACGTCTGCACAATCTCCGTAAAGTCGATCGGTTGACCGTAGTTGAAGGTTAACCGTTTGTGTAGCCGCAGTATGTAGGGCGGTGTGTTCGGTAGTACATCGTCCATACCGATATGCCAGCACGGTATAACGATCGGGGTGACCGGCGACTCGAAGATCATCCTGCCGATGCCCCACTTCAGTCGCATAAACTCCTTGCTCATGTTCACCTTGCCCTCGGGGAAGATGTGCACCCACTGTCCGCGCCGCAAACGCTCTATACAGAAGTCAATGGCCTCCTGGTACACTCCGTCACCCCTCACCACCGGTACACACTTGCCCAGCGCGAAGAAGTACGAGTGTGAGCTGGCAGTGAAGCAGATGTCGTGCGCTGCCAACGACCAGCGCATCACGGACCGTCGGAACAGGTGCCGCCATCGTAGTGTACCTGCAACGACAAGTATTCCATAAAGCAAAACTAATGAAGTAAAAATGTACGTAGTTTCAAGACGGTCGGTCCGTCTTGATTAATAGACATTACAAACATTTCCATACTAAGTGGAATAATAATAATAACCTAACCTAAACTATCATTAAAAAACACTTGGCATTTAACAGACAAGCGCCGGTGTAAAGTACATATATGTGAATACATACATATGTACATACATACATGTAAATTCACGTTCAGATTCCAGGAAACTACGTCAATCAAGTGACCAGTGATCAGTTATTGCCATGGTAACACCTACTGTTGTATAATCGGTCTCTCTTTTGTTCATATACATTATTAATCGTTATACCATTGTGAACAAAACACACACACAATCATAGTTCAAAGTCATGGTGACTGGTGAGATTGTTCATTGTTTCGGTGCAGTATTCAGCACATATTACAATACTTACCCCAAATCCCCGGATCATCAAAGCACGAATGATGATTCGAGACGGTTATCAGTGGCACATTCTTCGGTCGATCTTCCAGTGCATTCAACAGTATATTCCTATTGTGCACTGTGGGCTTGTTAAGCCATCCTACAACAACAAATGAGCGTGTCAACATGAACAGGATAACGTCACTCTAAATATGCACACAATTAACCTATAATTATTTTGGTGAAAAGTCCAACGGCTGCCACTGTGAGTGTACTTGCGAATTGCCACAATTTGGTCGGGTGTCGCAACGTTGGTATAATCCAGTCTATATCGTATGCCATCTTTCGTACGACTGAAGTCTTGCAATTATTTTGCATCATGAAAGCATACACACGCACACACACACACAAGTACGAATCGCGCGTGCATGTGTCACTGATTATGAAGCTGGTATATAAATAGTCATTGGTTGCACTCAATTGTACTACATATTCCACTTGTGGAATCAGACACACACATACACACGAATGGAGATAATCACTTTCACAATTTTTTTCCCTTATCGCTGACTGAAAACTACACACTTTTTCCGCAAACACACACTACGTCCTTCGCACACTGCTCTTCATTATTATATAATCACACTGTGTGGATGTATGTATAATGGCGAGCAATGAACATACCAAATAAATTAAGGTTCAAACATCCTTGCTACATGACATGACAGCTGGTCTGACATCAGACGAGTTGCGTAGTACGCGTCGTGACCGATAGATGTCGCTGGTAATCTATAAGATATAATTAAATTAATAATTAATACAGTAATTATAATTAATGTAGGATAAACAGCGTGCGGAATAGCTTTTTAAGTTATTTTAATTGCTATATTAATTTAATAAAATAATGTATTTATAGATTCAGATTGCATATAACTTCACATTAAAACAAATGTCAAATTGACAGTTTGAATTTCTACTGATACACATATCTATTAAATATCTAGTCGATTTTGCTAATCTAATTCGTAAACTATGACTAGTAGAGATAAATTAGAAGATCTCTCCTTGGAAGAGTTGAGAAAATTACATGCAGAATGTGTTCAAGATTTGGCGATGTATCAAAAAGACGTTGAACTCTTCCGTCAAGCTTATCCTGGCCGATTGACAATGTACGAGGACATGTGTCAACCTCAGCGCTCGTCAGAAGACACTATTGCTCTACCGCAGCCTCCAGACTCTGATAAAATCAAGGACAAACTCCTGGTACGTTTTCTTGAAGTGTATACTGGTGTAATTGTGTCACATATTAATTTAAACACTGAAACAACTAACAAAAACGGTGACGACTATTTCGAATATAGTGTGAAGTGTTCAGTGGACAAAATTAACATGGAATTAACGTATTCTTCCAACGCTAAGTTCAGTGAAAACCAACTTGAGAACATTGACGAGCCATTCGTGATTAAAGATCTTGAAATCAAAGTGCTACACTCGAAATACGCGTTGGAATTGCAGAGAAGTGTTGAATATTTTACGCAGAATCCCTCGTACTTGGGCGCGTTCTTTCTCTGTGTGCAAGAGTACAGTAAATTGTTTAATATCAGACGTCAAGTGCTGCGAAATCTGCTGGCGGACAATGAGGAATATTTTGTGATAAGTTTAGAAGATCTCACTGGTTCGTACGTGATCGAATGTAGTGGAAAATATACAAACACAGTATTCTTTGTTCTGGTGTGGAGTATTGTGTTTGATGTTGGTATCTGTTCGGTACGTGACTCGTTCAAAATTAAGCTACATGAAGGTAAAATCCGATTTAATTAAAGTTTAAAACGAAAGTTGATGATAAAATGACTCGTTTTTACAGATAGTCAGCTTGTAGTTGAAGTAAATCCGTTATTTGAAAAGTTGTGCAAGAGAGACACCGTGTTAAACGAGGATGAAAAGTTGCAATTGCTGAAGAATGTCATGAATGCTGTGAAAGCGACTGATTTGAGACTGGAAGATGTGACAACAGAATCCACTAATTCTTACAATAATAATAATATATAACGTAAATTCATACACATACACATACATATGTATATACTAACTAGTATAAAATATATTTTGTTGAGAATATTATCATATTTTGTAATAATTCAAATTTAATTGTATAAATAAATGATAAAACTATATATCATACTTGAATCATTCATGTTGTGTTTCTACAAATATGTAATAAGTTATAACCTCCCACTCCCCTAGGAACATTCTTGTCTTATTTCGTTCCCAAATGGGGGGGGGGGGGGGAGTGAATGCTCTGAAGCAATTATTGTTTAAATAAATATTTCTACAAATAGTAAGTTATAATCGGACGTTTATTGAATGTTTGGACGGGTAAACACCATCATCACATATCACAAATAACATTCTGACATTGTTTCGCTGAATTTGAAGCACAGTATCTTTGTCCATAATGAGTTATTATACGTGGTTTATACCATCGGGAAGGCTCTTCGAGGATGCTTTCTTGCTAAGCATTGGTTTCAACTTCTTCCGCACGTGGGTCAACCGTGACGATCTATTCGACCTGGGTGTTGCTGGTTTCGACATTGTCGCATAATGTTCTTTCTCCATCTGGACAACGGACCTGAGGTCATAGTTGAATGTAGGTGAATTGGGCAGTACTGGGCTGACAAGCACACTGCTCCTCTCACTGCCGTAGTTCGTGTGCATACTATTCCCTATACATTCCGGTGTATCCAGATAGAACTTCGGCATACTGCTCTGACGTATCACGGGAATCTCGTGAAAATCATTTTCCAACTTCAGCGTCAACCCCGCGGCGGATTTTCTCCGTTCCTTCAGCGATTTCTTCCTGTTGCGTTCTTGGGAAAATGTCTCGGAACTTTTCTCGATTTTCTCTTCAATGGCGGACTTTTTTCGGCACTTTAATTTATCCGAATCGGGTGAATTGACGATTATATTTGGTCTGTTGCTGCTGCTGTCGTCACTACTCTCTGTCGATGTATCCAGGTCGTTCTGTGACGTTGTTTGGCCAGTGTTTGGTTGGGGTTGGTTACGCGTGTCTGCAGCGGTGGGATTCGAGCCCTGTGGTAACGGTTGTACGGTAACTATGGACCGGTTAGCAATGACCGCTACACTATCCCAGAATGCCATGTTGTCGTAAGTCTTCGGCTCCTTCTCCTGGGCCACTGGCTCCTCGTAGTTGGCGATGGTGTCGTCGTAACACAGCCATTTCTCGATGCAATGCCAGTAACAGGATTCGAAACAGCTGGAAAACAACACAAACCGCACTGAATTAGTATTTAAATTATCATATATATAACTATACAGTGCGAATAACGTAAGACTATACATTGGCGACTTTATTTTAGCTTTAATCAATTTGCCCATGTCAGTAACAACTGAAATTACAATGACGTTTGTTTTGGTAAATGTCACTATTTTCAATATTGTGTTACTGATATCTCACGAGTTTGCGTAATAATTAGTGCAAAAAATGTACATCACAGAAGAAAAGTTTAAGATGTATTCCTGGTATTTAGAAGGGGCGTCTTTGCGAGAAATTTCTGATTATTTCAGCTTTGAATTCCCGGGCAGGGCCCATCACATGTCATCAAACGATGGCAAATTTAGTTATCACCCCCAAGTGATTTTGGAAATGTACTGATACCAATTACAATTTCAGTACTTGAAGTGTACTTTTAATTCAATAACATGTAATAGATTTAATAAAATATTGGAATAAATTCTGTAAATGATTTAAATAAATATAGTAGTCTGTGGACTAGTGTCTAATTTTACATTATTCAACCATAATAAATTGGAGTTTTTGTATGTAATCACCATGGTAACATTAAGTAAATGCCCTATGTCTAATTTTAAATTATTCAACGAGTTGATACTAGCATGGGCAAATTGATTAACGCTAAAATAAAGTTGTCAATGTATAGTCTTACATTATTCGCACTGTATACGTAGAATTATGTACTACACAAAATCATCATATAATTACTGAATTACTATTTAAATCATCTTGTTTTCAAATAAATACATCTACAATATACATATAATAATTTAGTATTTGTTAATATTAATCTGTATATGCAGTTTAATATACTATGTATATTCACAGTCAGCATGTATGTACAATGTACATATGTATGTATGTACAGTGATATAGGCATTGTTTTTCAGAGCCAGACTTGATTGTTTACATCAAATAACATTGCACAACAAAAAGAACATGATATATTGCAATTGCTGAGCAAATATCCATTTTTTTTATCTGAAAAACAAGATCTAAAATG
Organism: Carabus problematicus; assembly: GCA_963422195.1. Lineage (NCBI taxonomy): Eukaryota > Metazoa > Arthropoda > Insecta > Coleoptera > Carabidae > Carabus > Carabus problematicus. The sequence goes on along the minus strand of OY728589.1, from coordinate 36,479 downwards.
AACGAAACTAGATCAATACTGATCCAGTGTGTTCCAATTAGTAAAACTGGTAGAGATTAAGTAATTGACATCATTAAAGTGTATATTTCATCATCAAAATACGAAATCATAAACATACATATATAGTTTATGGTTTATGCTTTGGTAACTCAACAAAAGTGAACCGGATTGATCTGATCTGATCTGATCTGTTCTTATGTTATTTCTATGAGAGTGTTTGCTTCTGTATTGTTTTTCTAGCAGGTTGACAAAAGAACATCGAACACAAATTACGCCAGAATAAAAATTGTAAATGTTTTAAAAACAGAATACTTACGATTGAATACACTTACACATAATTACGGCAGTCAATAATTCGTTAAATTCGCTTCACAGGCAATCACAGTTCATACTGATTACAGAAAATGTGATAAGTGTCTAGTGATTTTTAATGCAAAGGCCGATTTGTTTTGTTGATAAGATAAAACACACACACACACACACACTCACACATGTTACACGACAACTTTAGTTTAAATTAAAACGTTTTATATTTTTCACATGTTATTAAATTGTTTCTCGTTGATATAATTACACAGTTTTTTAATAGTTTGGTTTAATTGATCACGACCTTGAACTGATAACGCACGCACACTTGCACTTATATATATATATATATATATATAGTTATAGTGTAGTTGATTTCAAGTCTTCCTGACACATTCATATCGGACACATTGGCTGATGTGTTGCGACAGCGTGCATACGTACGTACGTACATGTACGTCTGTCTCATATGTTGTGGTCTTGAGCTGTTGTGGTTTTCCCCAAAGACGGAGAAGGCCATGGAAATTACCTGTAATTATCAGTCAGTTTAATTTAGAAAGAATTTACATAGCGAAATCACAGTAATCCACGAGTGCGACACGACAATGTCGAATCAACAATGTTGCAATTGTTTGACGGTAGTAAACAAAACAACAACAATGTGTTGCTTCGATATTGTTCTTGGCTGTTATTCCAGAGCACACTGCGTATGCAGGTAATGCTTATATGTAAATAGAGAGAAAATGAATGATGTTAATGTTGTAACTTTTACGTCAAATATGCAAATAGGAACTGTACGATTTGCGTGAACTTTTAACACTGGTGAAATTCGAGAAAAAGACAGCTTCAAGGTCAACAATACTAGCCTACGGGCCGGTATTCTGGAAAATACTATGCATTTTGTGTTTATTTCGTTAAAATTGTTGAGCTCATCATAGTGTTTAGAAATTACGTTTTTGATTATGAACATTTTTACAGTAATCTAAATGATATATGTATGTATACCGGGTGATTCCAAGCAATCTGGGACATGGAACATTAACATGTAAATATAGAAAAATCATGATAAAAAAGTTATTGAGAATTAAAAACTGCACAATATGATGCCATGTTCAGTGCTCAACATATGGTTGTACATCGTGTAAATCAAGTTTGAAATAATGCACTTTGATGACAGATCAGGAGGTTATGAAAGAAAAATTACCGGGTGTTTTGTTAGTTACAATAACAAATAATCAATACAATACACAGAATTTCATTCAAACAGATTGATCTTAAATACGAAGACTGCTATTCACAGCACGATACTAACGGCTACTAAATTTAGATTAAAATTTGAAACTTGTGTTTTGTATTTCGCACACACACACATATACATCAACGTACACTAATTGTTCGTCATACACACCTGACTCTGTCCATTGGCGCACGGGCACTAATCACACCTGTGTATGATAAGCGCGTTGCTTGTGACTTGTTTCAACAAAACGATAACACCGTTGCATATGCATCTTGATTTGCCACAAGTGATATACGTAGTACGTAGTATGTTCCTACAAACTTGGCACACACATGCTGATTTATTAGTTTCTTTCTGTCTCCATCTTGATCCAGGTCCACTAATGTCTACCGTTATTCTTATTTCAAACAGTGATTATAATTGTAATGTGACATGTGACATTGGTACGTATGTATACGTTACTTTCACTGCTCAGCTGAAGCATAGTACGGCATACATCTGACATACACTGCACATGGACGAGTTGAGAGACCATATATTCTACTATAGTCTATCCATAGATATAAGAACTTGACATGATTCCTTAATAGGTAGGGTGGTACCCTTCACAGCAGGAGAGGCCATAAACTACTAGTAGTGGCGGTATTCAGGTACATTTGTAATGCTCTTAGCGGGAAAGACAAGAGACATTTTGTCTATAATTAAGACGTAATAATAATTTATTGAATATTACATTTATTTATGTTAATTTGTATTATTATTGTTAAGATGTATATCATATTTTTGTTGTTATTTTTCAAAATGTATTTATAAATTTCTGAATACAGCTCTGCTTTTTATTCATTTACTGTGTCGTATAATTTGGGATAATCCTCTGTTAATAGCATGCTGCGTTTAGTCAAGTTCTTATATCTATGGATACACTATACTACTACGTGTGAAACACTCCTGTTCAGTTAGACACTACTGCTAGCCCAAGGTATCCGGTATAGTGTATCCATAGATATAAGAACTTGACTAAACGCAGCATGCTATTAACAGAGGATTATCCCAAATTATACGACACAGTAAATGAATAAAAAGCAGAGCTGTATTCAGAAATTTATAAATACATTTTGAAAAATAACAACAAAAATATGATATACATCTTAACAATAATAATACAAATTAACATAAATAAATGTAATATTCAATAAATTATTATTACGTCTTAATTATAGACAAAATGTCTCTTGTCTTTCCCGCTAAGAGCATTACAAATGTACCTGAATACCGCCACTACTAGTAGTTTATGGCCTCTCCTGCTGTGAAGGGTACCACCCTACCTATTAAGGAATCATGTCAAGTTCTTATATCTATGGATAGACTATACTCCTTGACACAACACTATACGTAATGTATGTGGAACAACGAATGTGCATCAATCAAATAGACAATCAACACACACACACACACACACACACACACACACATCAACGATATAGAAAACAAATGCACACAACAGATGTAATGCAACAACTGAACATCGTGGAAGAACACGGCCAACTAAACCGGAAGTAATACGCTGTGTTGTTGGTTAATTACGAGTAATTATTGACGTGTAACGAATCAGTCAGGTAGTAAGGCGACACGGACGGCCTTCGGAAATAATGATACATTGTTATTTTCTATAATGAAATAGCATGTTTGTGTTACCGTAGTTGGACAAATAAGATTTACCAAAATGAACGGTGCTGCTGCATCGTACGATGCGGTTTTGTTTTAGTGAGATCTGTGCGAATAGCATGCACGCACGCACACACACACGCATGCGTGTTGCCTAAATCAAACAATAATTATCATACCATCTGTATCATATTTATGTACTTAGCGGATAATAGCGTAATCAATGTATTGCAGATGGCGTGCTGGCTGATAAATATGTTCCCTTACCCCCCCCCCACCCCACCATGGAATAAGTGAAAACATTGTATATGATGTGTGTGAAAATAAAAGATTTAGTATTTATGAATATTTGACAAATATTTATGAATATAATGATTTATTGTACCATAAGTAGTATATCACATGAGTAAGTACATATATTTACAGTGGTGATGTATATAAATATGTAGGTAGTTAGTTAGTTATATCGTACAGTCTTCATACCTGGAATTACCAGAATTACAAAGTCTCTCTCTCTCTCGTGGGGGGGCCCAGTTAAGGTTACGAGAGAGAGAGAGAAATGTATGGAAATAACTGATAACAAATCATTTCTATTGTTTCTTTTCTGATTGCATGTCGATGATAAAACGTGTGGTTGCAAAGTCAAAATTACAGGCCCGCACTAGGGAGGGGGCGGGGGGCACTGTAATTTCGAGTAAGTATACTAAATAAAGAATATCACAATACTTGCAAAAAAAAAACTTAGTAATAATTATTACATAAAGAGTATTCAACACATTCTGTCCAATTGTCCTGATTGATTTGGTAAAAATTCACCTGGGTACAGGCTCTGGGACTGTAGTCTTTGGTGACGTGTTCATCTGCTTCAGGACATCGTCATAACTCGGAGGTGGAACGTTAGCTATGAAAGAGGTGTCATTAGACACCACTGAAACAAAATATACGTCAGAACATTCTATACAACTTATGTTTCTTCATTGACTTCATGATGTAAGTTCACCTGAATATGGCGGTGGACTTGGCGGTCCACCAGGAAACACGGAGGACACGCTATCGTGTCTTCCAGCTTCGGCAGCAGCAGCAGCTCTCTGGAGTCGGATATGCGTCACTAGAATCCTTTCTGGTACTTGCACATCGGCCGCTGCTGCTAAGATGAATCATTCAAACGTTAACTACAGTTGTCCATACCATACCCTGCCACCAAGAGATGGTAGGTAGGTAGCAGGCACCTCTGACACGGGGGCACTTACCATTGGTTTTGTTGAAATACTGCCGAAGTCCACGCAACAGTCCACAGCAGAACGCCAGGAAGATTATTGTCAAGAAAAACACAACACTTTCATATGTGAAGTCCATTTTGAGAAGTGTCACGATTCAACAATATCTCTCCAGAGCATTTTATCATTTCTGATAACGAATCATATCACTAGAGCGTAGTCTGATAACAGTCAGTCACATTCAATGCTAAATATTAAAACAGTTGTCTATAGAAAAAGATACTCGGGTAAAGAATTAGAAAATAGTTTTATTATAATATCATTTACTAACAATAATTAAATATGTACATACACATATGTGGTGAGGTTAGATAAAACTAGGATTATACGCAGACTGCTTGACATATTCCTCTCTTATTCGATGTTCACCTGAAATAGCGCTAATCTGTAGGTGATTTTCGGCACGGGTAAAGGTACGTGTACTTCGGTTATAAACGGGCGCTGTTACCGCTGCTAACTGACACTGGCACTGGTTATCTGTGAGTGTTTCTATGGTATAACAGTAAAGTAAAACGTGTTGTTGAGCACTTGTATGTGTTTTCAGGTAGAGTATTATATAAGATGTTTTTATAGGTAGGTACATACATACATACCAGACTTATCTTCTGTACGTCGACTTTTACAGCTCAGAATCAAAACCAACAAGAGCACGATGGCCCCGAGGGCCAACACAAGAAGAATCATGTCCTGATCGTGCACAACCATATTGGCAAAACATGTATAACCGACTGAATGTTGATAAAAATTATCGAGAAAATGCACTAAAATATATATATGATTGCAGATAACAAATATACGTACGTACATATTTAGAATTTTAGTCAAGTATTTAAATAATGAAATATTGGAAATTGATGAAAACTCATATAATTTACATATGTAGATATCAATCATTTTAAATAATATTATATAAATCAGTACATTTCAACTATCAATAAACATTAACATTACGAAACATGGGACTTAAGGGATCATGTATATATATATATATATATATATATATATATATATATATATATATATATATATATATATATATATATTTATATATATATATATTTATTTCTACTCGAATTATTGATACATGTGTTAATGTATATATTTAAAAGTTATTTAACAAAATGATGATTCATTTTCATTTCTGGTTTATTATCATATTTTAATTTTCAATAAAATAGTAATATATCATGGTAAAAATACGTAATACACATATTAAAAGCATATATGCACCTATATGATGAATTAAAATGATTAAAATATTACTATATTCCTTAAAACATCAGTAACAAAAACCAATTTACTTTGTACGGATTTAAACCATTCTGAGTGATATCTGAATAAATCATTGAAACATTTAATTTGCTGTAGTAGTTTACATTTAATAATAAAATGCAATTTTCTCTGTGAATAAGTATAAGAGTTCAAGGGTGAAACAAAGTGAAATCATATATTGTTCGTTTTTATGACATGTAGATAACCAAGCAACTACCTACAATAGAATATATTTACATTAGTATGTGATACAGATGTACGTCCTTAGGTCGGTAAATTTGAATTGAATTATAATAGAATGCATGGTTTTATAAATATTCCTTTCAGTTAAAATATCACTGAGAACTGCTGAGAATCATATTAAATATATGTACCTACAGAAAGTAATATGATAGTTTTAGTTATTGCAGTACATTGTCGATTTTTGTTACTGATATTTTAAGGAATATAGTAAATATTTATAGATTTTAATTCGTGAGATCGGTGTATATATGTTTTACAAATGTGTATTAAATGTTTTTGTTATTATATTAATATACATTTATAAATAATTGAACATATTATCATTCTATTCCACAGCACAGCGGTGAGCATTGTACGAGTGTCAGTATTGTACACAGTTTACCTTCTATTTCCATGTGTTAGCCTGGTTGCGCATCATATTACAATCATGATGAGTAAACAAATATAGATATTTTAAGAAATACATTTATATAAATTCACAATCGAACGGATCAATTTATAATGATAATATCGCTCATTACATTTAACATCTAACGTATATACTTGCTCCAAGTCACCCAGTCCCTTCATAAATAAACATTGCCAACATAGTTATATAAACATTCTTATACATATATTATAGATAGTATATAAAGAAAGAAGAGGAATTATGACAAATTTCGATTGCGAAATTTTTATGTCAATGCATATTTGTCATACATGGGGTTGCAGATTCCAGAATAAACTGTGAATGTTTAATTGTGCTACTCCCGGATATAATGTGATACTGTATTTATTATTTTTTTAAATAAAACAATAACTGTGATTTATATAATTCACTGTCAATACATTTATTTTCTTTTATTGACAAAAGCTAAATTGTTCATTTTATAATCAAATACAAAAAAAGTTTGTTTTGGAGCCACTGTCGACCTGTTTGAATTTTGCCAATGCGCATTCGTCGTTTCGTATTGCGCATGCGTGTGTATTCGAAGTACGTTGACGCGTTGGACGCCATTGTTTGCATTGTTTGTAACCGTTACTGGCTATTTGCATGCCATTGGTGGTGTGTTGATACTTGTTTTAACTTGGAATCAAAATTCAGGTGAGTAATACAACCACTATTGAGATGTTTGATTCATTAATGGGTAAATCAGATATTCAGTTTGAATTACCATAATTTTATACACACTAACCACACTTTCTGCTGCTGATCGGCGAATGTGTTGCAGTGATTGCACATGTTTTGTATGTTTAACAGTTTTTGTTGTGATCACAAATCAACCAGTGCATTCCGCTTCATATTAGTATCATTCTTCTGCTGTTCCGGTCATAATAAGATATCTGTTACTAGTAAGTGACAACAAACACTAATCACGGTTGGCGTGTGCACTGTGCAGGTGGACAATGGATTCAAGACGAAAAGAAATGGATTAAGAGATGGTTACTACAATCGTGAATAATGCAAGATCCATATCATAGTGTGCTAACAGAGGTGGTTCAATGTTGACGGTTGTTCAAAATGGCCGCTATTCAACTTGACAACAGCAAAGAGCAGTGATTGACGCTCTACTGGTGTCTACGTGTCAACAATGAATCTGTCTAGATTTGCAAGGAGTGTTAATTGCGTAGAACATATTAAGGTACGTTATTATAATAATTTATTCAAGTTTTTGTGTACCATGCACACACTCTATTGTAGAATCTTGTGCAGAGTATATTGATGATTATGCTGTAGAATATGTTAGTTTACGCTAGTCAGCTCTATTCTATTATAGCAAATTTAACCCTACTTATATGTAAAACATAACACTTGTAGTTGTCAAAATTGTATAACCAAGGCATGTCATATAAACAGTATTCGTACTTGTGTCTCATGTCACAGCACACAGATTTCAAATAATAATACATAATTTGAAATCTCCGTATCAAATTTGAAGGGGAACGTTACAGAACATGAATTGTCAATATTATCATAAGTTCTTGTCAAGATTCGAAATCGTCGTCAAGAAAATTATAGAATAGAGCTGATTGAACAGATGAGTTGAATAGAAGATTTCATTACTATAGATAATGATTATTTTATTTGTTCACAATTCATTTTCGTATATAACTGATTGGATGATACGTGTGTGTGTGTGTGTGTGTGCTATTATAATAATTCATTCAAGAGTATATTACTGTTGACATGTGTATAGGTTTATATTATTCACAATACTTCTGAACTGAATCACAGACATTGGACTGAGCACGGAGCTGGGCTAGTCGTGTGTGTTGATCACGGTGTACGGGGCTCCGTTGTCCCTCGCCCCGGAGATCCTGCACATGCCGGACAACTGCGAAAGCGGGAATTCTGTTGAGAATTACGTTGTACAATGCAATGTACATATATAGCCGATTGAATGATACGTGTCTGTGTGCTATTATAATAATTAATTCAAGAGTATATTACTAGTGACATGTGTATAAGTTTATATTATTCACAATCCTTCTGAACTGAGTGCACCTTCTGTAGTAGCATACTAATTTGAGAAGTATTATAGGTTATTTCTTTGAGACATTTAGAATATGTTTATTTAAATAAATTAAAACAATTCTAGACTTGCTTCTTCTGTATTTAGATAAAAACAATGTTTAAAAGTACAACGTTTCTACAGCTGTTATGTATTGTTTTCATCAGGTAATCCCAAGCTAATCCTTAGTTTACAAATAGCGGTATTAATACTTGTTATTGTACAGGTGGGTGCAATGGTGTGTAACGGTATTTATAGCTGTCATTGTAGGGTGTGTGCAATGGTGTGTAACGGTATTTATAGCTGTCATTGTAGGGTGTGTGCAATGGTGTGTAACGGTATTTCTACCTGTCATTTAAACAGTATTTTTACCTGGTATGATATGTAATGACAACAGTGTGTGAACAGTCGTCAAACTTGTTGGACGTGTTGTGTTGTGTAGTGTTAGGAAGTTCTCACAATTATAGACATTGGACTGAGCACGGAGCTGGGCTAGTCGTGTGTGTTGATCACGGTGTACGGGGCTCCGTTGTCCCTCGCCCCGGAGATCCTGCACATGCCGGACAACTGCGAAAGCGGAAAGGTTGTTTGACATGTGCAGGATCTCCGGGGCGAGGGACAACGGAGCCCCGTACTCCGTGGTCAGCACACACGACTAGCCCAGCTCCGTGCTCAGTCCAATGTCTGTGGTTGTGAGAAGTATAGACAATTATAGACATTGGACTGAGCACGGAGCTGGGCTAGTCGTGTGTGTTGATCATGGTGTACGGGGCTTCGTTGTCGCTCGCCCCGGAGATCCTGCACATGCCGGACAACTGCGAAAGCGGAAAGGTTGTTTGACATGTGCAGGATCTCCGGGGCGAGGGACAACGGAGCCCCGTACTCCGTGGTCAGCACACACGACTAGCCCAGCTCCGTGCTCAGTCCAATGTCTGTGGTTGTGAGAAGTATAGACAATTATAGACATTGGACTGAGCACGGAGCTGGGCTAGTCGTGTGTGCTGATCACGGTGTACGGGGCTCCGTTGTCCCTCGCCCCGGAGATCCTGCACATGCCGGACAACTGCGAAAGCGGAAAGGTTGTTTGACATGTGCAGGATCTTTGGAGCGAGGGACAACGGAGCCCTATACACCGTGGTCAGCACGCATGACTAGCCCAGCTCCGTGCTCAGCCAATGTCTGTGGTTGTTATACATCACCTATCGCTACTACCGATTGATTGCTGTTCAGTGCTGTTCAGTGCTGTCTGTTCAGTGCTGTTCAGTGCTGTTCAGTGCTGTACAGTGCTGTTCAGTGCTGTTCAGTGCTGTTCAGTGCACTGAACACAGCACTGGCACTGAACAGCACTGAACAGCACTGAACAGCAGCACTGAACAGCAGCACTGAACAGCACTGAACAGCACTGAACAGCACTGAACAGCACTGAACAGCACTGAACAGCACTGAACAGCACTGAACAGCACTGTACAGCACTGAACAGCACTGAACAGCACTGTACAGCACTGAACAGCACTAAACAGCACTGAACAGCACTGAACAGCACTGAACAGCACTGAACAGCACTGAACAGCACTGAACAGCACTGAACAGCACTGAACAGCACTGAACAGCACTGAACAGCACTGAACAGCACTGAACAGCACTGAACAGCAGCACTGAACAGCAGTAAACAGCACTGAACAGCACTGAACAAGAAACGCACAATTTCTATATTACGTGCATAAACACGTATTAGCAGTTCATTCTGCAAATCATCAGTGAATTCTGTTGAGAATTACGTTGTACAATGTAATGTGCGTATATATGCGATTGAATGATACGTGCGTGTGTGCTATTATAATAAATAATTTAAGAGTATATAACTAGTGACATGTGTATAAGTTTATAATATTCACAATCCTTCTGAACTGGGTGCAGCTTCTGTAGTAGCATACTAACTTGAGAAGTATTATAGGTTATTTCTTTGAGACATTTAGAATATGTTTATTTAAATAAATTAAAATAAATCTAGACTTGCATCTTTTATATTTAGATAAAAACAATGTTTAAAAGTACAACGTTTCAACAGCTGTTATCTACTGTTTTCATCAGGTAATCCCAAGCTAATCCTTACTTTACACTAATCCTTAGTTACAAATAACGGTATTTATACTTGTTATTGTTCAGGTGGGTGCAATGATGTGTAACGGTATTTCTACCTGGCATTGTAAGGTGTGTGCAATGGTGTGTAACGGTATTTCTACCTGGCATTTAAACAGTATACCTGGTAGGATATGTAATGACAACAGTGTGTGAACAGTCGTCAAACGTGTAGGACGTGTTGTGTTGTGTAGTGTTAGGAAGTTCTCACAATTATAGACATTGGAGTGAGCACGGAGCTGGGCTAGTCGTGTGTGCTGATCACGGTGTACGGGGCTCCGTTGTCTCTCGCCCCGGAGATCCTGCACATGCCGGACAACTGCGAAAGCGGAAAGGTTGTTTGACATGTGCAGGATCTCCGGGGCGAGGGACAACGGAGCCCCGTACACCGTGATCAGCACACACGACTAGTCCAGCTCCGTGCTCAGTCCAATGTCTGTGGTTGTGAGAAATACAAAGAAAGACACAATTTCTATATTACGCGCATAAACATGTATTATGTACTCGGTATATGCACGCACACTACGCTGACAATGAAGTTCTCACAATCACAGACATTGGACTGAGCACGGAGCTGGGCTAGTCGTGTGCGCTGATCACGGTGTACGGGGCTTCGTTGTCCCTCGCCCCGGAGATCCTGCACATGCCGGACAACTGCGAAAGCGGAAAGGTTGTTTGACATGTGCAGGATCTTTGGAGCGAGGGACAACGGAGCCCTATACACCGTGGTCAGCACGCATGACTAGCCCAGCTCCGTGCTCAGCCAATGTCTGTGGTTGTTATACATCACCTATCGCTACTACCGATTGAATGATTAGGTGAAGTGTTCAGACTAGCTCACCAGTTACATCGGCAGTGTCAAAACGCCCGCCGTGAGCTAGTCTGAGGACTTTACAAAAATCATGTAGCAGTTCATTCTGCAAATTATCTGCTGAGAATTACGTTGTACAATGTAGTGTAATGTAATCGTTAGTATCGACGGGCGGTGAAAATAGAATATTTGCACACTTAGACGAATATCTGTGTTTTCTTGCTAACCGTTAACATGACGTTCCTGATGAACACTTTTTATTGTATGGTGCTGCCTGCTGCCATCAACTTTTGTGTACTGTTTTATTGTTTCCGATTTTTTTTCGACAGCATAATACATTGCCATCCGCGTGGCATCACATGTGGCATATTAACATTGAATTTGATGTATTTTGTTGTTATAATTAACATGTTCTCAAGTTTCAGTTTTTCACTTGACAAATACAGAATATGGAGCCAAAACAAGAAACCCAACCAATGACATAAATATCGACTGGAGTTGGCTGGGAGGGAATAGCATCGGTTCATTATGAACAGTTGAAATATGATCCGGCACAAAATACAGCTGAAGGTCCGGACTGAAGAATCTATAGTAGTATTTGTGACGTGTATATGTATATTTAACTATCACAGACCTGTTTATGGTGTAACGCTGTTGTCTTTTAGAGCTAGTTACATTGTACACAGAGGACGGAAATTTTAATTTCAACCTTAACAAATATTCTTTTAAATTGTGTGCTTTATTTGTTTATATTTACTTGTAAATAATATTTGAACATGAATAAATGATACACAACCCTCTTGTCCTTCCTCTATAGTTTCATATTAGATTATAAGTGTGTAAATTTTGTATAGCCAGTGCATATCATGTACATGTAAGATATCCTGACTAATTGTAATTATCGATGGTGTGTGTGTCAGTGTGTTATTGAAATAGGTTTATATAATTATATATATAAAATAAGCTTGAATTGTGTAGATACTTGCTGTCTGATCATACTATACAGGTGACCCATCTTTGAATGCTCACCATTGGAGAGAAAAATCAGCACTTTTTAACTTGATCAAAATTAACTATGGTTCCCATTTACAAAATTAAAGTTGCAGGCTGTATCTTCGGCAATATCTATATATCAAATATTCATTTGAAGCTTTTTTCAATATTTCCAATAACTTCTGCCTTAGAAAGTAAAATAAAAATTCGAGAAAATCACACTTTTGTCATTATCTAGTGAGCCATGCAATATTTTCAAAATACAAAATCGCCATCAACATCGGCCCATAAATACGCAACTTTTGTCTAATTTAACCGACCTGAATGTGAGCATTCAAAGATAGGTCATCCCGTGTATACTAATTGTACTAATATCGAACATCCGACAATGCCTGCATTGTTGAATAGTAAATGGGTATCTACATAATTAGTAATAATGTTCTAATAAATAAAATTGAGAGACATGATATCGCGTGTGTAGAATGTTACATCAGCCGTGTAGTCAGATTTAATGGAATGTGTAAGATTTACATATGCAGACAGGTAAGTGGTAAAGTTCCTTTTTATTACATTTGTGATTGCCCTACAATATCCTAATGAATAAACTAATAGTGAACTACATTTGTTGTTATCTTACACCATCCTAACGAATGCCCCGTCTACCTTTGTTATTACCTTATGCTATGATAACGAATAAACATATTGCATTTGATGTAGTTGTACGTTTTGTCGTAGTTAAATGTAGTTTTCGAGTTACGATTGTAATATTAAAAATATGTGCAATTAAATTTGTAAAAGATAATTTGAGTGAAACAAGTTACGTGGAATAATTTGCCATAAACTATACTCCTACTGAAATTTATAAGATTAAATTTTCATTTACAATAAAATATTTGAACTGTCAAAAATTTATTCAACAGTAGTGATTCCTAGGTATGGAACATGCCATGGACAACCTAATGGTCAAGATTGTGAACGTATTATGATTAGGTTGATAAGCAGGTTAATAGATAGCTCTCTTTAGTTGGTATTTCAGAAGGTGACAGTAGCTAGAAAAGTAACTCTACTATCGTAAGATAGAGTGCACTAGCCTCGATTGAAAGGAAATCTAATGACACATCGGTGGGAACTGATAGTGGTTGAAATAGAAACAACGTATACGGTGAATTAAATGTCAATAGGTTGATTATGTGCTCCCAGAAATATTTTGGCAATTGTGTATCAGTCCTTGAAGTGTAAACAAATATATTATCATATGATATTGTATCAAAATTATATATTAAAGTTATAATGTATAAGTGAAAAGTATAGTGAACAAAATAAAAAATTAAATTAATTTTGTATATAGATATAAATTGTGCAAGTAGTTTTGTAAATTGAATAAGTAAAAATAATAATTTTAGTGCTAATTTGTGATAACTGTGCAAATAAAATTGAGATAAATTTGTAAAACGTGATACATGTACACAATAAAAATACATTTAATGTAATAGGAACCATCTGATTTGCATGTATTCCTCCTATGCTCCCCGCTAAGTTTAAATATATGTAAATCGTAATTAAATTTAATATAGTACAATGCGGAATCAAAAAGCAAGCATTAGCGCCATCTATGGACCAGCTGTCTGAACTAAAAGCAATCTGAACACTGCTATTTGATGGATTGCGGTGTGCCTACAATATGTTCACAGAAATTAACATGGTCGTGTCAGGCTCCTCATATTTCGAATATTTGACGATACTAGCGACAAAACAGAGGAACTATTTCGAATATACGAGAATACCAACGACAAAATAGTGGAACTATTAGGAATATGAGGCAAAACTGTGAAACTATTTTCAAATTTGTAATTTGAAGGGAAAATATAACATATTATGTATAAATTACGAAGTATTACGGGAAATTATGGAATTATAAAAGAGAAAATAATGTTAATTGACACAATATGATATCTTCCATGAAATTATTTTATTTTAAACAAAAATCACTAAAATTTAAGCTAAATCACGACTATTTAACGATCATTGAAGGGAAATTATAATATTTTAGATGGAAATGTGATGTTTTAATAAAAAATTATTATATTTGTTATTCTGAGGGAAAATGGACAAGATTTCAAGGGAAAATTAAAAATTGAAGGGAAATTACGTTATTTTAGAAGGAAATGTGGTACTTCGAGGGTATGTAATGCAAACTATGCTAAATCGCGACATATTAAGGCAAGTTATACTATTTGAAGGGAAAATAATGATAATTGAAGGTAAATTAAATCGGAGAGGGTCATATGGCATTCCTAGTGAATATTAGTGTAAGCTAAATCGTGACATTTTACGGGAAATTATGATATTTTAAGCCAAAATAACGGCAATTGAAAGGAATATATATAAAATAACGGCAACTGAAAGGAATATATATATATATATATATATATATACATATATATATATATATATATATAAGGTAAATCATAACAAAAAAATTAAGATATTCTAAAGGAAATAAAGGTATTTGAAAATATATTATATCCAGTCAAACAACCAAATTATCAATATCACTTGATTTTTTTATGTAATGTTCAATCAGACTGTTCAGTGCTGTTCAGTGCTGTCTGTTCAGTGCTGTTCAGTGCTGTTCAGTGCTGTTCAGTGCTGTCTGTTCAGTGCTGTTCAGTGCTGTTCAGTGCTGTTCAGTGCTGTTCAGTGCTGTTCAGTGCTGTTCAGTGCTGTTCAGTGCTGTTCAGTGCTGTTCAGTGCTGTTCAGTGCTGTTCAGTGCTGTTCAGTGCTGTTCAGTGCTGTTCAGTGCTGTTCAGTGCTGTTCAGTGCTGTCTGTTCAGTGCTGTTCAGTGCTGTTCAGTGCCAGTGCTGTTCAGTGCTGTTCAGTGCTGTTCAGTGCTGTTCAGTGCTGTTCAGTGCACTGAACACAGCACTGGCACTGAACAGCACTGAACAGCACTGAACAGCACTGAACAGCACTGAACAGCACTGAACAGCACTGAACAGCACTGAACAGCACTGAACAGCACTGAACAGCACTGAACAGCACTGGCACTGAACAGCACTGAACAGCACTGGCACTGAACAGCACTGAACAGCACTGAACAGCACTGAACAGCACTGAACAGCACTGAACAGACAGCACTGAACAGCACTGAACAGCACCACTGAACAGCACTGAACAGCACTGAACAGCACTGAACAGCACTGAACAGCACTGAACAGCACTGAACAGACAGCACTGAACAGCACTGAACAGCACCACTGAACAGCACTGAACAGCACTGAACAGCACTGAACAGCACTGAACAGCACTGAACAGCACTGAACAGCACTGAACAGCACTGAACAGCACTGAGCAGCACTGAACAGCACTGAACAGCACTGAACAGACAGCACTGAACAGCACTGAACAGCACCACTGAACAGCACTGAACAGCACTGAACAGCACTGAACAGCACTGAACAGCACTGAACAGCACTGAACAGCACTGAACAGCACTGAACAGCACTGAACAGCACTGAACAGCACTGAACAGCACTGAACAGCACTGAACAGCACTGAACAGCACTGAACAGCACTGAACAGCACTGAACAGCACTGTACAGCACTGAACAGCACTGAACAGCACTGAACAGCACTGAACTGTTCAGTGCTGTTCAGTGCTGTTCAGTGCTGTTCAGTGCTGTTCAGTGCTGTTCAGTGCTGTTCAGTGGTGCTGTTCAGTGGTGCTGTTCAGTGCTGTTCAGTGCTGTTCAGTGCTGTTCAGTGCTGTTCAGTGCTGTTCAGTGCTGTTCAGTGCTGTCTGTTCAGTGCTGTTCAGTGCTGTCTGTTCAGTGCTGTTCAGTGCTGTTCAGTGCTGTTCAGTGCTGTTCAGTGCTGCTGTTCAGTGCTGTTCAGTGCTGTTCAGTGCTGTTCAGTGCTGTTCAGTGCTGTTCAGTGCTGTTCAGTGCTGTTCAGTGCTGTTCAGTGCTGTTCAGTGCTGTTCAGTGCTGTTCAGTGCTGTTCAGTGCTGCTGTTCAGTGCTGTTCAGTGCTGTTCAGTGCTGTTCAGTGCTGTTCAGTGCTGTTCAGTGCTGTTCAGTGCTGTTCAGTGCCAGTGCTGTGTTCAGTGCACTGAACAGCACTGAACAGCACTGAACAGCACTGAACAGCACTGGCACTGAACAGCACTGAACAGCACTGAACAGCACTGAACAGACAGCACTGAACAGCACTGAACAGCACTGAACAGCACTGAACAGCACTGAACAGCACTGAACAGCACTGAACAGCACTGAACAGCACTGAACAGCACTGAACAGCACTGAACAGCACTGAACAGCACTGAACAGCACTGAACAGACAGCACTGAACAGACAGCACTGAACAGCACTGAACAGCACTGAACAGCACTGAACAGCACTGAACAGACAGCACTGAACAGCACTGAACAGTCTGATTGAACATTACATAAAAAAATCAAGTGATATTGATAATTTGGTTGTTTGACTGGATATAATATATTTTCAAATACCTTTATTTCCTTTAGAATATCTTAATTTTTTTGTTATGATTTACCTTATATATATATATATATATATATATATATATATATTATATATATATATATATATATATATATTCCTTTCAGTTGCCGTTATTTTATATATATTCCTTTCAATTGCCGTTATTTTGGCTTAAAATATCATAATTTCCCTTAAAATGTCACGATTTAGCTTACACTAATATTCACTAGGAATGCCATATGACCCTCTCCGATTTAATTTACCTTCAATTATCATTATTTTCCCTTCAAATAGTATAACTTGCCTTAATATGTCGCGATTTAGCATAGTTTGCATTACATACCCTCGAAGTACCACATTTCCTTCTAAAATAACGTAATTTCCCTTCAATTTTTAATTTTCCCTTGAAATCTTGTCCATTTTCCCTCAGAATAACAAATATAATAATTTTTTATTAAAACATCACATTTCCATCTAAAATATTATAATTTCCCTTCAATGATCGTTAAATAGTCGTGATTTAGCTTAAATTTTAGTGATTTTTGTTTAAAATAAAATAATTTCATGGAAGATATCATATTGTGTCAATTAACATTATTTTCTCTTTTATAATTCCATAATTTCCCGTAATACTTCGTAATTTATACATAATATGTTATATTTTCCCTTCAAATTACAAATTTGAAAATAGTTTCACAGTTTTGCCTCATATTCCTAATAGTTCCACTATTTTGTCGTTGGTATTCTCGTATATTCGAAATAGTTCCTCTGTTTTGTCGCTAGTATCGTCAAATATTCGAAATATGAGGAGCCTGACACAACCATGTTAATTTCTGTGAACATATTGTAGGCACACCGCAATCCATCAAATAGCAGTGTTCAGATTGCTTTTAGTTCAGACAGCTGGTCCATAGATGGCGCTAATGCTTGCTTTTTTATTCCGCATTGTACTATATTAAATTTAATTACGATTTACATATATTTAAGCTTAGCGGGGAGCATAGGAGGAATACATGCAAATCAGATGGTTCCTATTACATTAAATGTATTTTTATTGTGTACATGTATCACGTTTTACAAATTTATCTCAATTTTATTTGCACGGTTATCACAAATTAGCACTAAAATTATTATTTTTACTTATTCAATTTACAAAACTACTTGCACAATTTATATCTATATACAAAATTAATTTAATTTTTTATTTTGTTCACTATACTTTTCACTTATACATTATAACTTTAATATATAATTTTGATACAATATCATATGATAATATATTTGTTTACACTTCAAGGACTGATACACAATTGCCAAAATATTTCTGGGAGCACATAATCAACCTATTGACATTTAATTCACCGTATACGTTGTTTCTATTTCAACCACTATCAGTTCCCACCGATGTGTCATTAGATTTCCTTTCAATCGAGGCTAGTGCACTCTATCTTACGATAGTAGAGTTACTTTTCTAGCTACTGTCACCTTCTGAAATACCAACTAAAGAGAGCTATCTATTAACCTGCTTATCAACCTAATCATAATACGTTCACAATCTTGACCATTAGGTTGTCCATGGCATGTTCCATACCTAGGAATCACTACTGTTGAATAAATTTTTGACAGTTCAAATATTTTATTGTAAATGAAAATTTAATCTTATAAATTTCAGTAGGAGTATAGTTTATGGCAAATTATTCCACGTAACTTGTTTCACTCAAATTATCTTTTACAAATTTAATTGCACATATTTTTAATATTACAATCGTAACTCGAAAACTACATTTAACTACGACAAAACGTACAACTACATCAAATGCAATATGTTTATTCGTTATCATAGCATAAGGTAATAACAAAGGTAGACGGGGCATTCGTTAGGATGGTGTAAGATAACAACAAATGTAGTTCACTATTAGTTTATTCATTAGGATATTGTAGGGCAATCACAAATGTAATAAAAAGGAACTTTACCACTTACCTGTCTGCATATGTAAATCTTACACATTCCATTAAATCTGACTACACGGCTGATGTAACATTCTACACACGCGATATCATGTCTCTCAATTTTATTTATTAGAACATTATTACTAATTATGTAGATACCCATTTACTATTCAACAATGCAGGCATTGTCGGATGTTCGATATTAGTACAATTAGTATACACGGGATGACCTATCTTTGAATGCTCACATTCAGGTCGGTTAAATTAGACAAAAGTTGCGTATTTATGGGCCGATGTTGATGGCGATTTTGTATTTTGAAAATATTGCATGGCTCACTAGATAATGACAAAAGTGTGATTTTCTCGAATTTTTATTTTACTTTCTAAGGCAGAAGTTATTGGAAATATTGAAAAAAGCTTCAAATGAATATTTGATATATAGATATTGCCGAAGATACAGCCTGCAACTTTAATTTTGTAAATGGGAACCATAGTTAATTTTGATCAAGTTAAAAAGTGCTGATTTTTCTCTCCAATGGTGAGCATTCAAAGATGGGTCACCTGTATAGTATGATCAGACAGCAAGTATCTACACAATTCAAGCTTATTTTATATATATATAATTATATAAACCTATTTCAATAACACACTGACACACACACCATCGATAATTACAATTAGTCAGGATATCTTACATGTACATGATATGCACTGGCTATACAAAATTTACACACTTATAATCTAATATGAAACTATAGAGGAAGGACAAGAGGGTTGTGTATCATTTATTCATGTTCAAATATTATTTACAAGTAAATATAAACAAATAAAGCACACAATTTAAAAGAATATTTGTTAAGGTTGAAATTAAAATTTCCGTCCTCTGTGTACAATGTAACTAGCTCTAAAAGACAACAGCGTTACACCATAAACAGGTCTGTGATAGTTAAATATACATATACACGTCACAAATACTACTATAGATTCTTCAGTCCGGACCTTCAGCTGTATTTTGTGCCGGATCATATTTCAACTGTTCATAATGAACCGATGCTATTCCCTCCCAGCCAACTCCAGTCGATATTTATGTCATTGGTTGGGTTTCTTGTTTTGGCTCCATATTCTGTGCTGTTCAGTGCTGTTCAGTGCTGTTCAGTGCTGTTCAGTGCTGTTCAGTGCTGTTCAGTGCTGTTCAGTGCTGTTCAGTGCTGCTGTTCAGTGCTGTTCAGTGCTGTTCAGTGCTGCTGTTCAGTGCTGTTCAGTGCTGTTCAGTGCTGTTCAGTGCTGTTCAGTGCTGTTCAGTGCTGTTCAGTGCTGTTCAGTGCTGTTCAGTGCTGTTCAGTGCTGTTCAGTGCTGTTCAGTGCTGTTCAGTGCTGTTCAGTGCTGCTGTTCAGTGCTGTTCAGTGCTGTTCAGTGCTGTTCAGTGCTGTTCAGTGCTGTTCAGTGCTGTTCAGTGCTGTTCAGTGCTGTTCAGTGCTGTTCAGTGCTGTCTGTTCAGTGCTGTTCAGTGCTGTTCAGTGCTGTTCAGTGCTGTTCAGTGCTGTTCAGTGCTGTTCAGTGGTGCTGTTCAGTGCTGTTCAGTGCTGTTCAGTGCTGTTCAGTGCTGTTCAGTGCTGTTCAGTGCTGTCTGTTCAGTGCTGTTCAGTGCTGTTCAGTGCTGTTCAGTGCTGTTCAGTGCTGTTCAGTGGTGCTGTTCAGTGCTGTTCAGTGCTGTCTGTTCAGTGCTGTTCAGTGCTGTTCAGTGCTGTTCAGTGCTGTTCAATGCTGTACAGTGCTGTACAGTGCTGTACAGTGCTGTACAGTGCTGTTCAGTGCTGTACAGTGCTGTACAGTGCTGTTCAGTGCTGTTCAGTGCTGAAACAGCACTGAAACAGCACTGAACAGCACTGAACAGCACTGAACAGCACTGAACAGCACTGAACAGCAGTAAACAGCAGTAAACAGCACTGAACAGCACTGAACAAGAAACGCACAATTTCTATATTACGTGCATAAACACGTATTAGCAGTTCATTCTGCAAATCATCAGTGAATTCTGTTGAGAATTACGTTGTACAATGTAATGTGCGTATATATGCGATTGAATGATACGTGCGTGTGTGCTATTATAATAAATAATTCAAGAGTATATAACTAGTGACATGTGTATAAGTTTATAATATTCACAATCCTTCTGAACTGGGTGCAGCTTCTGTAGTAGCATACTAACTTGAGAAGTATTATAGGTTATTTCTTTGAGACATTTAGAATATGTTTATTTAAATAAATTAAAATAAATCTAGACTTGCATCTTTTATATTTAGATAAAAACAATGTTTAAAAGTACAACGTTTCAACAGCTGTTATCTACTGTTTTCATCAGGTAATCCCAAGCTAATCCTTACTTTACACTAATCCTTAGTTACAAATAACGGTATTTATACTTGTTATTGTTCAGGTGGGTGCAATGATGTGTAACGGTATTTCTACCTGGCATTGTAAGGTGTGTGCAATGGTGTGTAACGGTATTTCTACCTGGCATTTAAACAGTATACCTGGTAGGATATGTAATGACAACAGTGTGTGAACAGTCGTCAAACGTGTAGGACGTGTTGTGTTGTGTAGTGTTAGGAAGTTCTCACAATTATAGACATTGGAGTGAGCACGGAGCTGGGCTAGTCGTGTGTGCTGATCACGGTGTACGGGGCTCCGTTGTCTCTCGCCCCGGAGATCCTGCACATGCCGGACAACTGCGAAAGCGGAAAGGTTGTTTGACATGTGCAGGATCTCCGGGGCGAGGGACAACGGAGCCCCGTACACCGTGATCAGCACACACGACTAGTCCAGCTCCGTGCTCAGTCCAATGTCTGTGGTTGTGAGAAATACAAAGAAAGACACAATTTCTATATTACGCGCATAAACATGTATTATGTACTCGGTATATGCACGCACACTACGCTGACAATGAAGTTCTCACAATCACAGACATTGGACTGAGCACGGAGCTGGGCTAGTCGTGTGCGCTGATCACGGTGTACGGGGCTTCGTTGTCCCTCGCCCCGGAGATCCTGCACATGCCGGACAACTGCGAAAGCGGAAAGGTTGTTTGACATGTGCAGGATCTTTGGAGCGAGGGACAACGGAGCCCTATACACCGTGGTCAGCACGCATGACTAGCCCAGCTCCGTGCTCAGCCAATGTCTGTGGTTGTTATACATCACCTATCGCTACTACCGATTGAATGATTAGGTGAAGTGTTCAGACTAGCTCACCAGTTACATCGGCAGTGTCAAAACGCCCGCCGTGAGCTAGTCTGAGGACTTTACAAAAATCATGTAGCAGTTCATTCTGCAAATTATCTGCTGAGAATTACGTTGTACAATGTAGTGTAATGTAATCGTTAGTATCGACGGGCGGTGAAAATAGAATATTTGCACACTTAGACGAATATCTGTGTTTTCTTGCTAACCGTTAACATGACGTTCCTGATGAACACTTTTTATTGTATGGTGCTGCCTGCTGCCATCAACTTTTGTGTACTGTTTTATTGTTTCCGATTTTTTTTCGACAGCATAATACATTGCCATCCGCGTGGCATCACATGTGGCATATTAACATTGAATTTGATGTATTTTGTTGTTATAATTAACATGTTCTCAAGTTTCAGTTTTTCACTTGACAAATACAGAATATGGAGCCAAAACAAGAAACCCAACCAATGACATAAATATCGACTGGAGTTGGCTGGGAGGGAATAGCATCGGTTCATTATGAACAGTTGAAATATGATCCGGCACAAAATACAGCTGAAGGTCCGGACTGAAGAATCTATAGTAGTATTTGTGACGTGTATATGTATATTTAACTATCACAGACCTGTTTATGGTGTAACGCTGTTGTCTTTTAGAGCTAGTTACATTGTACACAGAGGACGGAAATTTTAATTTCAACCTTAACAAATATTCTTTTAAATTGTGTGCTTTATTTGTTTATATTTACTTGTAAATAATATTTGAACATGAATAAATGATACACAACCCTCTTGTCCTTCCTCTATAGTTTCATATTAGATTATAAGTGTGTAAATTTTGTATAGCCAGTGCATATCATGTACATGTAAGATATCCTGACTAATTGTAATTATCGATGGTGTGTGTGTCAGTGTGTTATTGAAATAGGTTTATATAATTATATATATAAAATAAGCTTGAATTGTGTAGATACTTGCTGTCTGATCATACTATACAGGTGACCCATCTTTGAATGCTCACCATTGGAGAGAAAAATCAGCACTTTTTAACTTGATCAAAATTAACTATGGTTCCCATTTACAAAATTAAAGTTGCAGGCTGTATCTTCGGCAATATCTATATATCAAATATTCATTTGAAGCTTTTTTCAATATTTCCAATAACTTCTGCCTTAGAAAGTAAAATAAAAATTCGAGAAAATCACACTTTTGTCATTATCTAGTGAGCCATGCAATATTTTCAAAATACAAAATCGCCATCAACATCGGCCCATAAATACGCAACTTTTGTCTAATTTAACCGACCTGAATGTGAGCATTCAAAGATAGGTCATCCCGTGTATACTAATTGTACTAATATCGAACATCCGACAATGCCTGCATTGTTGAATAGTAAATGGGTATCTACATAATTAGTAATAATGTTCTAATAAATAAAATTGAGAGACATGATATCGCGTGTGTAGAATGTTACATCAGCCGTGTAGTCAGATTTAATGGAATGTGTAAGATTTACATATGCAGACAGGTAAGTGGTAAAGTTCCTTTTTATTACATTTGTGATTGCCCTACAATATCCTAATGAATAAACTAATAGTGAACTACATTTGTTGTTATCTTACACCATCCTAACGAATGCCCCGTCTACCTTTGTTATTACCTTATGCTATGATAACGAATAAACATATTGCATTTGATGTAGTTGTACGTTTTGTCGTAGTTAAATGTAGTTTTCGAGTTACGATTGTAATATTAAAAATATGTGCAATTAAATTTGTAAAAGATAATTTGAGTGAAACAAGTTACGTGGAATAATTTGCCATAAACTATACTCCTACTGAAATTTATAAGATTAAATTTTCATTTACAATAAAATATTTGAACTGTCAAAAATTTATTCAACAGTAGTGATTCCTAGGTATGGAACATGCCATGGACAACCTAATGGTCAAGATTGTGAACGTATTATGATTAGGTTGATAAGCAGGTTAATAGATAGCTCTCTTTAGTTGGTATTTCAGAAGGTGACAGTAGCTAGAAAAGTAACTCTACTATCGTAAGATAGAGTGCACTAGCCTCGATTGAAAGGAAATCTAATGACACATCGGTGGGAACTGATAGTGGTTGAAATAGAAACAACGTATACGGTGAATTAAATGTCAATAGGTTGATTATGTGCTCCCAGAAATATTTTGGCAATTGTGTATCAGTCCTTGAAGTGTAAACAAATATATTATCATATGATATTGTATCAAAATTATATATTAAAGTTATAATGTATAAGTGAAAAGTATAGTGAACAAAATAAAAAATTAAATTAATTTTGTATATAGATATAAATTGTGCAAGTAGTTTTGTAAATTGAATAAGTAAAAATAATAATTTTAGTGCTAATTTGTGATAACCGTGCAAATAAAATTGAGATAAATTTGTAAAACGTGATACATGTACACAATAAAAATACATTTAATGTAATAGGAACCATCTGATTTGCATGTATTCCTCCTATGCTCCCCGCTAAGCTTAAATATATGTAAATCGTAATTAAATTTAATATAGTACAATGCGGAATAAAAAAGCAAGCATTAGCGCCATCTATGGACCAGCTGTCTGAACTAAAAGCAATCTGAACACTGCTATTTGATGGATTGCGGTGTGCCTACAATATGTTCACAGAAATTAACATGGTTGTGTCAGGCTCCTCATATTTCGAATATTTGACGATACTAGCGACAAAACAGAGGAACTATTTCGAATATACGAGAATACCAACGACAAAATAGTGGAACTATTAGGAATATGAGGCAAAACTGTGAAACTATTTTCAAATTTGTAATTTGAAGGGAAAATATAACATATTATGTATAAATTACGAAGTATTACGGGAAATTATGGAATTATAAAAGAGAAAATAATGTTAATTGACACAATATGATATCTTCCATGAAATTATTTTATTTTAAACAAAAATCACTAAAATTTAAGCTAAATCACGACTATTTAACGATCATTGAAGGGAAATTATAATATTTTAGATGGAAATGTGATGTTTTAATAAAAAATTATTATATTTGTTATTCTGAGGGAAAATGGACAAGATTTCAAGGGAAAATTAAAAATTGAAGGGAAATTACGTTATTTTAGAAGGAAATGTGGTACTTCGAGGGTATGTAATGCAAACTATGCTAAATCGCGACATATTAAGGCAAGTTATACTATTTGAAGGGAAAATAATGATAATTGAAGGTAAATTAAATCGGAGAGGGTCATATGGCATTCCTAGTGAATATTAGTGTAAGCTAAATCGTGACATTTTAAGGGAAATTATGATATTTTAAGCCAAAATAACGGCAATTGAAAGGAATATATATAAAATAACGGCAACTGAAAGGAATATATATATATATATATATATATATATATATATACATATATATATATATATATATATATAAGGTAAATCATAACAAAAAAATTAAGATATTCTAAAGGAAATAAAGGTATTTGAAAATATATTATATCCAGTCAAACAACCAAATTATCAATATCACTTGATTTTTTTATGTAATGTTCAATCAGACTGTTCAGTGCTGTTCAGTGCTGTCTGTTCAGTGCTGTTCAGTGCTGTTCAGTGCTGTTCAGTGCTGTCTGTTCAGTGCTGTTCAGTGCTGTTCAGTGCTGTTCAGTGCTGTTCAGTGCTGTTCAGTGCTGTTCAGTGCTGTTCAGTGCTGTTCAGTGCTGTTCAGTGCTGTTCAGTGCTGTTCAGTGCTGTTCAGTGCTGTTCAGTGCTGTTCAGTGCTGTTCAGTGCTGTTCAGTGCTGTCTGTTCAGTGCTGTTCAGTGCTGTTCAGTGCCAGTGCTGTTCAGTGCTGTTCAGTGCTGTTCAGTGCTGTTCAGTGCTGTTCAGTGCACTGAACACAGCACTGGCACTGAACAGCACTGAACAGCACTGAACAGCACTGAACAGCACTGAACAGCACTGAACAGCACTGAACAGCACTGAACAGCACTGAACAGCACTGAACAGCACTGGCACTGAACAGCACTGAACAGCACTGGCACTGAACAGCACTGAACAGCACTGAACAGCACTGAACAGCACTGAACAGCACTGAACAGCACTGAACAGCACTGAACAGCACTGAACAGCACTGAACAGCACTGAACAGCACTGAACAGCACTGAACAGACAGCACTGAACAGCACTGAACAGCACCACTGAACAGCACTGAACAGCACTGAACAGCACTGAACAGCACTGAACAGCACTGAACAGCACTGAACAGACAGCACTGAACAGCACTGAACAGCACCACTGAACAGCACTGAACAGCACTGAACAGCACTGAACAGCACTGAACAGCACTGAACAGCACTGAACAGCACTGAACAGCACTGAACAGCACTGAGCAGCACTGAACAGCACTGAACAGCACTGAACAGACAGCACTGAACAGCACTGAACAGCACCACTGAACAGCACTGAACAGCACTGAACAGCACTGAACAGCACTGAACAGCACTGAACAGCACTGAACAGCACTGAACAGCACTGAACAGCACTGAACAGCACTGAACAGCACTGAACAGCACTGAACAGCACTGAACAGCACTGAACAGCACTGAACAGCACTGAACAGCACTGTACAGCACTGAACAGCACTGAACAGCACTGAACAGCACTGAACTGTTCAGTGCTGTTCAGTGCTGTTCAGTGCTGTTCAGTGCTGTTCAGTGCTGTTCAGTGCTGTTCAGTGCTGTTCAGTGCTGTCTGTTCAGTGCTGTTCAGTGCTGTCTGTTCAGTGCTGTTCAGTGCTGTTCAGTGCTGTTCAGTGCTGTTCAGTGCTGCTGTTCAGTGCTGTTCAGTGCTGTTCAGTGCTGTTCAGTGCTGTTCAGTGCTGTTCAGTGCTGTTCAGTGCTGTTCAGTGCTGTTCAGTGCTGTTCAGTGCTGTTCAGTGCTGTTCAGTGCTGTTCAGTGCTGCTGTTCAGTGCTGTTCAGTGCTGTTCAGTGCTGTTCAGTGCTGTTCAGTGCTGTTCAGTGCTGTTCAGTGCTGTTCAGTGCCAGTGCTGTGTTCAGTGCACTGAACAGCACTGAACAGCACTGAACAGCACTGAACAGCACTGGCACTGAACAGCACTGAACAGCACTGAACAGCACTGAACAGACAGCACTGAACAGCACTGAACAGCACTGAACAGCACTGAACAGCACTGAACAGCACTGAACAGCACTGAACAGCACTGAACAGCACTGAACAGCACTGAACAGCACTGAACAGCACTGAACAGCACTGAACAGCACTGAACAGACAGCACTGAACAGACAGCACTGAACAGCACTGAACAGCACTGAACAGCACTGAACAGCACTGAACAGACAGCACTGAACAGCACTGAACAGTCTGATTGAACATTACATAAAAAAATCAAGTGATATTGATAATTTGGTTGTTTGACTGGATATAATATATTTTCAAATACCTTTATTTCCTTTAGAATATCTTAATTTTTTTGTTATGATTTACCTTATATATATATATATATATATATATATATATATATATATATATATATATATATATATTCCTTTCAGTTGCCGTTATTTTATATATATTCCTTTCAATTGCCGTTATTTTGGCTTAAAATATCATAATTTCCCTTAAAATGTCACGATTTAGCTTACACTAATATTCACTAGGAATGCCATATGACCCTCTCCGATTTAATTTACCTTCAATTATCATTATTTTCCCTTCAAATAGTATAACTTGCCTTAATATGTCGCGATTTAGCATAGTTTGCATTACATACCCTCGAAGTACCACATTTCCTTCTAAAATAACGTAATTTCCCTTCAATTTTTAATTTTCCCTTGAAATCTTGTCCATTTTCCCTCAGAATAACAAATATAATAATTTTTTATTAAAACATCACATTTCCATCTAAAATATTATAATTTCCCTTCAATGATCGTTAAATAGTCGTGATTTAGCTTAAATTTTAGTGATTTTTGTTTAAAATAAAATAATTTCATGGAAGATATCATATTGTGTCAATTAACATTATTTTCTCTTTTATAATTCCATAATTTCCCGTAATACTTCGTAATTTATACATAATATGTTATATTTTCCCTTCAAATTACAAATTTGAAAATAGTTTCACAGTTTTGCCTCATATTCCTAATAGTTCCACTATTTTGTCGTTGGTATTCTCGTATATTCGAAATAGTTCCTCTGTTTTGTCGCTAGTATCGTCAAATATTCGAAATATGAGGAGCCTGACACAACCATGTTAATTTCTGTGAACATATTGTAGGCACACCGCAATCCATCAAATAGCAGTGTTCAGATTGCTTTTAGTTCAGACAGCTGGTCCATAGATGGCGCTAATGCTTGCTTTTTTATTCCGCATTGTACTATATTAAATTTAATTACGATTTACATATATTTAAGCTTAGCGGGGAGCATAGGAGGAATACATGCAAATCAGATGGTTCCTATTACATTAAATGTATTTTTATTGTGTACATGTATCACGTTTTACAAATTTATCTCAATTTTATTTGCACGGTTATCACAAATTAGCACTAAAATTATTATTTTTACTTATTCAATTTACAAAACTACTTGCACAATTTATATCTATATACAAAATTAATTTAATTTTTTATTTTGTTCACTATACTTTTCACTTATACATTATAACTTTAATATATAATTTTGATACAATATCATATGATAATATATTTGTTTACACTTCAAGGACTGATACACAATTGCCAAAATATTTCTGGGAGCACATAATCAACCTATTGACATTTAATTCACCGTATACGTTGTTTCTATTTCAACCACTATCAGTTCCCACCGATGTGTCATTAGATTTCCTTTCAATCGAGGCTAGTGCACTCTATCTTACGATAGTAGAGTTACTTTTCTAGCTACTGTCACCTTCTGAAATACCAACTAAAGAGAGCTATCTATTAACCTGCTTATCAACCTAATCATAATACGTTCACAATCTTGACCATTAGGTTGTCCATGGCATGTTCCATACCTAGGAATCACTACTGTTGAATAAATTTTTGACAGTTCAAATATTTTATTGTAAATGAAAATTTAATCTTATAAATTTCAGTAGGAGTATAGTTTATGGCAAATTATTCCACGTAACTTGTTTCACTCAAATTATCTTTTACAAATTTAATTGCACATATTTTTAATATTACAATCGTAACTCGAAAACTACATTTAACTACGACAAAACGTACAACTACATCAAATGCAATATGTTTATTCGTTATCATAGCATAAGGTAATAACAAAGGTAGACGGGGCATTCGTTAGGATGGTGTAAGATAACAACAAATGTAGTTCACTATTAGTTTATTCATTAGGATATTGTAGGGCAATCACAAATGTAATAAAAAGGAACTTTACCACTTACCTGTCTGCATATGTAAATCTTACACATTCCATTAAATCTGACTACACGGCTGATGTAACATTCTACACACGCGATATCATGTCTCTCAATTTTATTTATTAGAACATTATTACTAATTATGTAGATACCCATTTACTATTCAACAATGCAGGCATTGTCGGATGTTCGATATTAGTACAATTAGTATACACGGGATGACCTATCTTTGAATGCTCACATTCAGGTCGGTTAAATTAGACAAAAGTTGCGTATTTATGGGCCGATGTTGATGGCGATTTTGTATTTTGAAAATATTGCATGGCTCACTAGATAATGACAAAAGTGTGATTTTCTCGAATTTTTATTTTACTTTCTAAGGCAGAAGTTATTGGAAATATTGAAAAAAGCTTCAAATGAATATTTGATATATAGATATTGCCGAAGATACAGCCTGCAACTTTAATTTTGTAAATGGGAACCATAGTTAATTTTGATCAAGTTAAAAAGTGCTGATTTTTCTCTCCAATGGTGAGCATTCAAAGATGGGTCACCTGTATAGTATGATCAGACAGCAAGTATCTACACAATTCAAGCTTATTTTATATATATATAATTATATAAACCTATTTCAATAACACACTGACACACACACCATCGATAATTACAATTAGTCAGGATATCTTACATGTACATGATATGCACTGGCTATACAAAATTTACACACTTATAATCTAATATGAAACTATAGAGGAAGGACAAGAGGGTTGTGTATCATTTATTCATGTTCAAATATTATTTACAAGTAAATATAAACAAATAAAGCACACAATTTAAAAGAATATTTGTTAAGGTTGAAATTAAAATTTCCGTCCTCTGTGTACAATGTAACTAGCTCTAAAAGACAACAGCGTTACACCATAAACAGGTCTGTGATAGTTAAATATACATATACACGTCACAAATACTACTATAGATTCTTCAGTCCGGACCTTCAGCTGTATTTTGTGCCGGATCATATTTCAACTGTTCATAATGAACCGATGCTATTCCCTCCCAGCCAACTCCAGTCGATATTTATGTCATTGGTTGGGTTTCTTGTTTTGGCTCCATATTCTGTGCTGTTCAGTGCTGTTCAGTGCTGTTCAGTGCTGTTCAGTGCTGTTCAGTGCTGTTCAGTGCTGTTCAGTGCTGTTCAGTGCTGCTGTTCAGTGCTGTTCAGTGCTGTTCAGTGCTGCTGTTCAGTGCTGTTCAGTGCTGTTCAGTGCTGTTCAGTGCTGTTCAGTGCTGTTCAGTGCTGTTCAGTGCTGTTCAGTGCTGTTCAGTGCTGTTCAGTGCTGTTCAGTGCTGTTCAGTGCTGTTCAGTGCTGTTCAGTGCTGCTGTTCAGTGCTGTTCAGTGCTGTTCAGTGCTGTTCAGTGCTGTTCAGTGCTGTTCAGTGCTGTTCAGTGCTGTTCAGTGCTGTTCAGTGCTGTTCAGTGCTGTTCAGTGCTGTTCAGTGCTGTTCAGTGCTGTCTGTTCAGTGCTGTTCAGTGCTGTTCAGTGCTGTTCAGTGCTGTTCAGTGCTGTTCAGTGCTGTTCAGTGCTGTTCAGTGGTGCTGTTCAGTGCTGTTCAGTGCTGTCTGTTCAGTGCTGTTCAGTGCTGTTCAGTGCTGTTCAGTGCTGTTCAGTGCTGTTCAATGCTGTACAGTGCTGTACAGTGCTGTACAGTGCTGTACAGTGCTGTTCAGTGCTGTACAGTGCTGTACAGTGCTGTTCAGTGCTGTTCAGTGCTGAAACAGCACTGAAACAGCACTGAACAGCACTGAACAGCACTGAACAGCACTGAACAGCACTGAACAGCAGTAAACAGCAGTAAACAGCACTGAACAGCACTGAACAAGAAACGCACAATTTCTATATTACGTGCATAAACACGTATTAGCAGTTCATTCTGCAAATCATCAGTGAATTCTGTTGAGAATTACGTTGTACAATGTAATGTGCGTATATATGCGATTGAATGATACGTGCGTGTGTGCTATTATAATAAATAATTCAAGAGTATATAACTAGTGACATGTGTATAAGTTTATAATATTCACAATCCTTCTGAACTGGGTGCAGCTTCTGTAGTAGCATACTAACTTGAGAAGTATTATAGGTTATTTCTTTGAGACATTTAGAATATGTTTATTTAAATAAATTAAAATAAATCTAGACTTGCATCTTTTATATTTAGATAAAAACAATGTTTAAAAGTACAACGTTTCAACAGCTGTTATCTACTGTTTTCATCAGGTAATCCCAAGCTAATCCTTACTTTACACTAATCCTTAGTTACAAATAACGGTATTTATACTTGTTATTGTTCAGGTGGGTGCAATGATGTGTAACGGTATTTCTACCTGGCATTGTAAGGTGTGTGCAATGGTGTGTAACGGTATTTCTACCTGGCATTTAAACAGTATACCTGGTAGGATATGTAATGACAACAGTGTGTGAACAGTCGTCAAACGTGTAGGACGTGTTGTGTTGTGTAGTGTTAGGAAGTTCTCACAATTATAGACATTGGAGTGAGCACGGAGCTGGGCTAGTCGTGTGTGCTGATCACGGTGTACGGGGCTCCGTTGTCTCTCGCCCCGGAGATCCTGCACATGCCGGACAACTGCGAAAGCGGAAAGGTTGTTTGACATGTGCAGGATCTCCGGGGCGAGGGACAACGGAGCCCCGTACACCGTGATCAGCACACACGACTAGTCCAGCTCCGTGCTCAGTCCAATGTCTGTGGTTGTGAGAAATACAAAGAAAGACACAATTTCTATATTACGCGCATAAACATGTATTATGTACTCGGTATATGCACGCACACTACGCTGACAATGAAGTTCTCACAATCACAGACATTGGACTGAGCACGGAGCTGGGCTAGTCGTGTGCGCTGATCACGGTGTACGGGGCTTCGTTGTCCCTCGCCCCGGAGATCCTGCACATGCCGGACAACTGCGAAAGCGGAAAGGTTGTTTGACATGTGCAGGATCTTTGGAGCGAGGGACAACGGAGCCCTATACACCGTGGTCAGCACGCATGACTAGCCCAGCTCCGTGCTCAGCCAATGTCTGTGGTTGTTATACATCACCTATCGCTACTACCGATTGAATGATTAGGTGAAGTGTTCAGACTAGCTCACCAGTTACATCGGCAGTGTCAAAACGCCCGCCGTGAGCTAGTCTGAGGACTTTACAAAAATCATGTAGCAGTTCATTCTGCAAATTATCTGCTGAGAATTACGTTGTACAATGTAGTGTAATGTAATCGTTAGTATCGACGGGCGGTGAAAATAGAATATTTGCACACTTAGACGAATATCTGTGTTTTCTTGCTAACCGTTAACATGACGTTCCTGATGAACACTTTTTATTGTATGGTGCTGCCTGCTGCCATCAACTTTTGTGTACTGTTTTATTGTTTCCGATTTTTTTTCGACAGCATAATACATTGCCATCCGCGTGGCATCACATGTGGCATATTAACATTGAATTTGATGTATTTTGTTGTTATAATTAACATGTTCTCAAGTTTCAGTTTTTCACTTGACAAATACAGAATATGGAGCCAAAACAAGAAACCCAACCAATGACATAAATATCGACTGGAGTTGGCTGGGAGGGAATAGCATCGGTTCATTATGAACAGTTGAAATATGATCCGGCACAAAATACAGCTGAAGGTCCGGACTGAAGAATCTATAGTAGTATTTGTGACGTGTATATGTATATTTAACTATCACAGACCTGTTTATGGTGTAACGCTGTTGTCTTTTAGAGCTAGTTACATTGTACACAGAGGACGGAAATTTTAATTTCAACCTTAACAAATATTCTTTTAAATTGTGTGCTTTATTTGTTTATATTTACTTGTAAATAATATTTGAACATGAATAAATGATACACAACCCTCTTGTCCTTCCTCTATAGTTTCATATTAGATTATAAGTGTGTAAATTTTGTATAGCCAGTGCATATCATGTACATGTAAGATATCCTGACTAATTGTAATTATCGATGGTGTGTGTGTCAGTGTGTTATTGAAATAGGTTTATATAATTATATATATAAAATAAGCTTGAATTGTGTAGATACTTGCTGTCTGATCATACTATACAGGTGACCCATCTTTGAATGCTCACCATTGGAGAGAAAAATCAGCACTTTTTAACTTGATCAAAATTAACTATGGTTCCCATTTACAAAATTAAAGTTGCAGGCTGTATCTTCGGCAATATCTATATATCAAATATTCATTTGAAGCTTTTTTCAATATTTCCAATAACTTCTGCCTTAGAAAGTAAAATAAAAATTCGAGAAAATCACACTTTTGTCATTATCTAGTGAGCCATGCAATATTTTCAAAATACAAAATCGCCATCAACATCGGCCCATAAATACGCAACTTTTGTCTAATTTAACCGACCTGAATGTGAGCATTCAAAGATAGGTCATCCCGTGTATACTAATTGTACTAATATCGAACATCCGACAATGCCTGCATTGTTGAATAGTAAATGGGTATCTACATAATTAGTAATAATGTTCTAATAAATAAAATTGAGAGACATGATATCGCGTGTGTAGAATGTTACATCAGCCGTGTAGTCAGATTTAATGGAATGTGTAAGATTTACATATGCAGACAGGTAAGTGGTAAAGTTCCTTTTTATTACATTTGTGATTGCCCTACAATATCCTAATGAATAAACTAATAGTGAACTACATTTGTTGTTATCTTACACCATCCTAACGAATGCCCCGTCTACCTTTGTTATTACCTTATGCTATGATAACGAATAAACATATTGCATTTGATGTAGTTGTACGTTTTGTCGTAGTTAAATGTAGTTTTCGAGTTACGATTGTAATATTAAAAATATGTGCAATTAAATTTGTAAAAGATAATTTGAGTGAAACAAGTTACGTGGAATAATTTGCCATAAACTATACTCCTACTGAAATTTATAAGATTAAATTTTCATTTACAATAAAATATTTGAACTGTCAAAAATTTATTCAACAGTAGTGATTCCTAGGTATGGAACATGCCATGGACAACCTAATGGTCAAGATTGTGAACGTATTATGATTAGGTTGATAAGCAGGTTAATAGATAGCTCTCTTTAGTTGGTATTTCAGAAGGTGACAGTAGCTAGAAAAGTAACTCTACTATCGTAAGATAGAGTGCACTAGCCTCGATTGAAAGGAAATCTAATGACACATCGGTGGGAACTGATAGTGGTTGAAATAGAAACAACGTATACGGTGAATTAAATGTCAATAGGTTGATTATGTGCTCCCAGAAATATTTTGGCAATTGTGTATCAGTCCTTGAAGTGTAAACAAATATATTATCATATGATATTGTATCAAAATTATATATTAAAGTTATAATGTATAAGTGAAAAGTATAGTGAACAAAATAAAAAATTAAATTAATTTTGTATATAGATATAAATTGTGCAAGTAGTTTTGTAAATTGAATAAGTAAAAATAATAATTTTAGTGCTAATTTGTGATAACCGTGCAAATAAAATTGAGATAAATTTGTAAAACGTGATACATGTACACAATAAAAATACATTTAATGTAATAGGAACCATCTGATTTGCATGTATTCCTCCTATGCTCCCCGCTAAGCTTAAATATATGTAAATCGTAATTAAATTTAATATAGTACAATGCGGAATAAAAAAGCAAGCATTAGCGCCATCTATGGACCAGCTGTCTGAACTAAAAGCAATCTGAACACTGCTATTTGATGGATTGCGGTGTGCCTACAATATGTTCACAGAAATTAACATGGTTGTGTCAGGCTCCTCATATTTCGAATATTTGACGATACTAGCGACAAAACAGAGGAACTATTTCGAATATACGAGAATACCAACGACAAAATAGTGGAACTATTAGGAATATGAGGCAAAACTGTGAAACTATTTTCAAATTTGTAATTTGAAGGGAAAATATAACATATTATGTATAAATTACGAAGTATTACGGGAAATTATGGAATTATAAAAGAGAAAATAATGTTAATTGACACAATATGATATCTTCCATGAAATTATTTTATTTTAAACAAAAATCACTAAAATTTAAGCTAAATCACGACTATTTAACGATCATTGAAGGGAAATTATAATATTTTAGATGGAAATGTGATGTTTTAATAAAAAATTATTATATTTGTTATTCTGAGGGAAAATGGACAAGATTTCAAGGGAAAATTAAAAATTGAAGGGAAATTACGTTATTTTAGAAGGAAATGTGGTACTTCGAGGGTATGTAATGCAAACTATGCTAAATCGCGACATATTAAGGCAAGTTATACTATTTGAAGGGAAAATAATGATAATTGAAGGTAAATTAAATCGGAGAGGGTCATATGGCATTCCTAGTGAATATTAGTGTAAGCTAAATCGTGACATTTTAAGGGAAATTATGATATTTTAAGCCAAAATAACGGCAATTGAAAGGAATATATATAAAATAACGGCAACTGAAAGGAATATATATATATATATATATATATATACATATATATATATATATATATATAAGGTAAATCATAACAAAAAAATTAAGATATTCTAAAGGAAATAAAGGTATTTGAAAATATATTATATCCAGTCAAACAACCAAATTATCAATATCACTTGATTTTTTTATGTAATGTTGATTTTTTTATGTAATGTTCAATCAGACTGTTCAGTGCTGTTCAGTGCTGTCTGTTCAGTGCTGTTCAGTGCTGTTCAGTGCTGTTCAGTGCTGTCTGTTCAGTGCTGTTCAGTGCTGTTCAGTGCTGTTCAGTGCTGTTCAGTGCTGTTCAGTGCTGTTCAGTGCTGTTCAGTGCTGTTCAGTGCTGTTCAGTGCTGTTCAGTGCTGTTCAGTGCTGTTCAGTGC